>JAOWBJ010027082.1:0-10784 GCA_028566335.1 Monarda citriodora
TATCTTTGATAGTGGATTCCTTCCAAGTTTGGAAGAAGAGTGGACGTAGGAGAGTTGCTCCGAACCACTATAAAAATCGCTGGTGTCAATTCTCTTATTTATTTGCTTACTGCTTTACTTTGATTATTGCATACTTTCCACACACTCACATAAAGCAAACCAAGAGATTTATCCAAGCAAGAGATTTCTCAAAATAAGCACACGCTAGGCTCATCAGCTTCCGCACTCTATTTGCTAGCCAAGCTAGATTTCTATCAAGCTATTCTGAGGGGTTTTATTAATACGCACTTAATCGGAAAAAGAATTCAAAAGTTCCAACACACGTATTCACCCCCCCTCTACGTGTGTTTTGTGAGTGCTCGGATCCTACACCTTACTTCTCTCGTGTTTCACTCGTATGTTGGTGATTGCAATTCAGATGGCAAAATTATGATGTTAAAAGGGAGGGGGTATTTATAGGGAGGGATGCGTCGCTTGGGTTCTTGAGCTGTCCAAATGATTGGCACTGCTGAGTTTTTAGTGGTGGAGACAGTTTCTGAAAAAGGTTGGCCTACGGTTGATCAGTTTGGGCGGTGGCCTCGTCAGTCGAGGGAAGCATGCATTGGTTCAAGCCTTGTAGACCCTTATTGGCTGACTCTTAGTCTCCCTATACTATACGAATTTAAAACCGGGGAAGAAGAATCGATCATGGAGTGTTCTTGGAGTGTTCCATCCATGCGAATCCTACCGGTCACTAAGTAGTGCCGAACACCTTGCCTCGGCATAGCTGAGCGCTGGTGTTGCCGAGCACCTGTCCTCGGCAACACCGGACACTTGTAACTTTCTTAACTTCGCCTCGACAACTGGTGCTTACTCTCTCCTAGGCCTCCGAGGCGAGCTTCGGACACTCCCGACGAGGTCCCCAAGAAATTCTAATTTTAATCAAACCGGCTATCGCGGTTATAACTTTCAAGTGACAAGCTCAGCCACTTTTATAACATTCATCTAGCTAAACTATTTCATTCATCACACTCATGCATCGAATTCCACATTCATCAAGGTTAGTACACATATGTTAGAGCACATAATATCACATAATGCACATAAGGACACATTGATTCTCGCATTCGTTCATAGCCAAATTTCATCCATTCATTCCATTATCTCTAAAGAAAACTCGTTATACTGCTACAAGGAGGATTCTAAATACTCGTGTTGTTACAGCATGAATCATCCTTTGCACCAGATAGACCTTCTTCTTCCTCCACATTGAGTTGTCCAACTTAAAACTCACGCATGAGTGCTTCAATTTCTGCCCTCTCAATTGTACTATCCACTATCACCTTTGTCAGGCGATTATATGGCCTCCTCAGGTGAGCAAGCACTCGGCTAAAAATAGTTGCCATTTTTGCAGAAACTGAATCAGAATCTACACCCCAGATTCTCAGCTAGCTTCTTCCTCTTGCCACAAACTTGCTTGGGCAAGTCATGGACAAGAACAACGTCAAACAGCTTGGAATTGAAGATGATCTCTTTGGGGATATTGCAATGCACATCTTCAAGAGTGATGACAAACAACTTTTGAGCTATTATGGCATTGATCACACCGGGGAGCATTATGGGCTTCTTGCACGGCTTTTTTCAACGTGATCCTTGAGCATAGAAACATCAGCTCTCCAAAGTTAATTGGTCATTTCTTTGCAATCTGGTACAACACTAGCCTCATAGCATGATCAACAGAGGTCTTGTGACCACTAGAAAACCAATTATTCAATATGATTTTATGAAGTATAGCATATTCATTGACAATTCAGCATATGAGAATTTACCCCTATAGTGTATCTAGTAAACTTACCCTCTATCAACTTGTTCCCAATCAAATCATAATCGACATCAACATCCTCCACCATACACAAAGTTCTACCCAAAAAAACTCATCCACCACAATAGGGGAAAATCAAACACACTCCCACGACAAAAGCTTTATACTTGTTCAAGCAACTATCATCAAATATATCCTTACTCACATTAGTATGAAACTCAACACCATAATCAGAAATAAACCTTCTAACATGTAGTACAGTTTGTTCCAGATTTGTATACTCGATATATTCCCAAAGATCACACTCAACCAACACATCCTTGTTAAGTAGACACTCACCAATGATATTCTTACCATGATTGACAGGCCAAAAGTGCTCAAAATATACTTAGGAATATAAGAACTCATATGTTGTTCATAAATGGAGGAAGCAGAGTTACATAATGCTTTCACACTGTAGTTAGAGGCATCGCTCTCATCATTGTCCGAATCCACCGAGATAGGGTCGGGGACCTTCTTAGCCCCCATCTTCTGCACAGGAGCTTTGAGTGGAACAACTTTCTTAGCCTACTTTTTCTTGGTTGCGGCTTTGGGGGATGCGGCCTTATTCAACTTTTTAGCCTGAGGTTCAGCTACTAGATCAGCTTTGTTTCTCTTCTTTGATTATACAGCACCAATCTTCTGCTGGAAAGCGTGTTGGCCTCGGGATGTACGAGTGCACACGTAGAGGGGGGTGAATACGTGTGAAACAAGTCAGAGACTTCTTTTGCAAAATTCTTCAAATATGACTTTGAAAAGCTTTCCCCCGAAAGAACCCTCTAAAAAAATCGCTTTATGAAAAATGGTAGAGCGAGGGCTTTACTAAGCAAGCTTAGTTAAGCGATCGCTTGCAGAGTTGAAAGAGCGATGCGGAATTTGGTGAGCGTGTTTGTTTATACTCGTACTTAAAAATCCTGTCTTACTTTTGAAAATTATTGTTTATCGCTTTTGAAAAGTGTGCGTTTACACGAAAGAGTACAGAATGTTAAGTGCTGAAAGTAAACAACATAAGAAATTTTTATAGTGGTTCGGAGCAAACTCTCCTACATCCACTCTTCTTTATATTTCAAAAGGCGCGTCTCAATTTTAGACTTTCCGATGAAGTGATCAATTATCACACAATAGATCCTCAGCGAATTCGGCCTCGCGAGGGGGCAGGGGTCTCAGTTTTAGACTTCCCGATGAATTGACCTAGCCAACCAGACTAAGTCTCAGCGAACTCGGTCTCACCAGCAGACAACAACACAGTTCAAGTTTGTGGTGAGCAAACTCAGCAGTTTCTAACTGTGAGTAAAGCCTTTGACAATAAGCTCAAAGCAAGGGTTAGGCTTTACCCTTCTCAAATAACAAGAATAGGCTCTTGGTTATCGAGGTTAAGGACTGTTTGGGCTACAGACTTAGAAAACCAATGATGTTTTTCTGGGTTCTCACAGGCTAAGTATAGGGAGTGATGACTCAAGATGAGTTTAAGAAACTAAGCTCAAGAGCGATTTCGGCAGAGTTTCAACACGTGAGTCTTGAAATTTTAGATCGTTGTCGATCTTGTCTCTTCTTATGCATCCGAAACCATCGACTGAATCACATTTAGAGCAACGCGATCCAAGTTATCAACCTTGAAATCTACAGCGGTATACGCCTCCCGAGGCTTTTTGACGAAGTGATCTGAAACTCCTTCCAGTACCTCAAGCAAGACACCGCTTGCTGGATATGTCTCTCGGTCACACGATTTCCTGTGCCCACTTTCATGATTTTAATCGGCCCTTGGGAAATCAAATCCCACATACAATAGCTAGATGAGATTCTACACAGAAACTCCACGCGTCATATCCCTCGATCGTAAACTGCGGCAAAAATCCTGCAGAAGTCATCTTGAAAACTATCAGCAAAATGCAAGTATGCCGAGTGAGTGGTTTTTATGCAAGATTTTAGAAAGATCAGTTCTAGAACACAACCGTGAATCTTTAGAAGAACTCTAAAGCTTCACCGGTGATCAAAACAGTAGTTGTATAAGACCTCCTGCTCTGATACCACTTGTTGGCCTAAAGCAGCGAGTGGTCACACGTGGAGGGGGTGAATACGTGTGTAGGAAGTTTTTGACTTCCTTTGACTTTTAAAACAAAATACCCGAAATACTCCTCTTTAAAATGCTTTAGAAAAGGCGAGCAACTGATTTACAAAGATTGGCTGTTCAAAGCGATCGCTACAGAGTTTAAAGCTTGTTGCGAAAGTTGGTGAGCACTTATTTAGACTCGCGCTTGAATATCTTGACTTAGTTAAAAACTGGTTTGGTTTGCTTAAGCATGTGTGTGTGATATGAATAAATAATTGAAATATAATAAAGCTGTGAAGCACGCAAACGATTTATAGTGGTTCAGAGACAAAGCTCCTATGTCCACTCTTCCACCAAACCAGGCAAGTCTTAGTTTTATATTTCCCAATGAAGTGACTTAACCATCAAATTAAATCCTCAGCAAATTCAGTCTCGCGAGCGGACAGGCATACGGGTTTTAACCTTCCCCGTGAAGTTATAAATCTCAGTTTTAGACTTCCTGATGAAGTGACCTAGCCTACCAAGCTAAATCCTCTGTGAATTTGGTCTTGTGAGTGGACAAACAAATCAGGTTAAGTTTGTGGTTAGAAAACTCGAATTTTTCTAACTATGAGAACAACCTTTGACAATAAGAACAAATTCAAAGGGTTAGCTTCTTCTCCTTCTTGAATATCTAAGAAATCCTTAGAATAAACGAGGTTAAAGACTGATTTGACTACTACTTAGAAAACCAAGAAATGTTTTCGAAGGTACCCAACGACTCTAAGATACAAAAACCTTAGGCAGATATTTCTGAGTTCTAGCAGGCTTGTGTATGCGAGAGTTTGTAAGATAGCACCGATGTGTATGCGAGAGTTTGTGTATGCGAGAGTTGAGTTAAGAGTTTGAGTCTCTGAGTAGTATTATTTATAAGAAAGGAGACAAAAATGCCCGTTAGAGAGGCACAGTGTCAACGTCTCTTGTCCTTTAGTGATCTGCAGCTTTTCATGAATTTTCGGAAGGTTTTAAGGATAACTTTAGTAGTTGCAGGCTGCGGCATGGCTAATTCACCGAATATGTCCTTCTTTGTCAGTGCAATTGACATGCTCCTTCCGTTACCCAATCCCGCGTGTCCAAGTGGCACTTTGACTGCAGAGTCATACCAGGAATTTGAATTCTGAGAGGAAGTTCGCCGAAAGGTGTTAGAACCTTTTCCAGGGATATTCGCTTTGTCAACGGGAAGCATTGAGATCGCTTCTCTTGACTTAGGCGAGCTGCATTGCTTTCTTGCCAAGAAAGCATGTGGTCGCTTTGACATCACTTGGACTCTTCTTCGCTTAGGAACTTTGGACGCTTTGAAAGAAGGCGGTCGCTTACAGTTCCTTCGATAAATAAGATTCTCGGGTCGCTTGAGTCTGAGTCGAAAGCTTCATTTTACGCGAACCACTTTATGACATAGCGATAAATGCTGAGCCTTTGGTCTTCTACCTTAGCGATAAAACGCTAAGTTTTCAGACTTCTTCTTTCTTAGCGATAACATCGCTAAGTCTTCTAATCGCTTTGATGACTAAAAATACACTTGATAAATTTTGAAGCTCCCTAACAGATGAGCTTCGCTAAGACATTAAAACTTACAAGTGTTAATGAATAGGGTGATCTTAAACACTATAATTATCGAAGATGTTAGCTAAGGCTTTGGGATCTAATCAAAACAAAAGCAAATAGATTTCCCCCTCAAGCCAATATCCCAACAACTTGTTTTGGAAAAGACACTACTACCTTAGCCAAACACCCCACACTTTGAGGTATTTTTATAGAGGCTTTCTTCATTTCCATAGCTGATAAGGTGTAACAACTTTACGTTTGAGTGGAATCTTGTTCAATATGTAATTGACCGTTAAAACGGCCACCCCCACATGTATTGGGGTAACCCCGAACTAATCAACAAAGCATTCATCGTCTCCATAAGATTTTGATTCTTACGTTCAGCAACGTCATTTGATGATTGGGGTGAATATGAAGCAGTCAATTGATGGTGGTGGTCCGGGGCTCGGATGGTGGCATCTTAGTCGCCTATTGTGCTCCTCTCTTGGCCAAATCGAGCTTTGAGGCAGAGCTTTTACCTCTTCTCCAAGGCTTGATCTTGGCATCAGACCACTCGTCGCGCATTTGGGTAGAGATGGATTCGGCGGCAGTAGTTGTCTTGCTCTCATTGAGGCATCTCGGTGCTACGGATGTGCGTCATCCCGGTGCTGTGGATGTGCACTGCTCTGACAACTGGATGTCTAGTTCTCCCACATCTACCGGGAGGAGAACCTCTTAGGTGATCACCTGGCGGGCATGGGGCTCAAACTCCTACCGTTGTGAAATTTGATGTTGTTACAGCAAGCGCCTCATCGCGTGAAGGCGCTTGCTCGGACGGATCGGTTAGGATATTATGGATGATGAGTTGCTCCTCGCGCTCTATCCTTCACTTGCTTCTTATTACTTATGGTTAGTTCTCTGATGTATTCATTTTGTTCGTTGGGTTCAGACATTTTTGGGCCGGACGAATTGTTTATGTTATTTACTTCTCATAGCATAGGTTGGATGGTTAGCTGCTTCTTGTGCTCCCTTCCCCTTTTTGGGCATTTTTGTTTTTTCTTTTGTTCGATCTTCTAGCATGACCCGATTTTTGTGTTCAGTCGGATTTCTTGGTACTGTCGGATGTGATATATGCCCATTCAATCTTGGCAGGATTTATATCGTTATTTCCTTTTGTTTGATATGATAGCACGGCCCGGTTGTGGGTTCGGTCACGTTGTAACAGCCCAAGTTTCAAAACCTTCATGTAACCTTTTAGCAAGGGATTTCTGGAATTTAGAATAAGAAAGTAGTATGAGTTCGACCGTGTTCAAATTATATGTTATTATGTGTTTACGTTATTATATGCTACCTATGTTTGATGACTGATTGAGTTATGAGATGGATGGATGCATGGTTATAATTTTAGATTCAGATTTGTATGTTATAAAAGGAATGGTTACATTGAGATACATGTTGTGAAGTGACTAAGCTTGTCACTTGAAAGTTATGTTAAGATAGCCTTAGTTCGGCCAAGGGTGAAGTGCTCGGCACCTCACTCCGTAATAGTCCGGATTCCGTCCGGAGTTCGCAACGATCTTTTGACCGAAGAGTTTCCAGTGAACAGACTAAGCTCGCACCGCACGGAGCGGAGCTGAGCGAGCTATCCGGTGTTCGGTAGTGCCAAAGTCTAGAGTAATGCTCGGATTTACCAAAGACTAGCTTAGTGTTCGGCAATGCTCAGTGTCCGACCACGCTTAGTGTCCGGCAGTGTCTAGTGTTCGGAGATTACCAAAGTCTCACCAATGATAACACCAAGCAGTGTCAGTGTCTCATGGGGAAATGGTTCTCCTTTGAGTCAGTATACCGGAGCGCGGATTCCCAATCAGCATTCACGTATAACACCCAAAATAAAATAATGTAGGAAAGTCAAGAGTCAGCCAATAAGGAACCACCCAGCCACGGCCAATACATGCTTCCTTGGTTGCCGAAGCCACCGCCCAAACTGGCAAATCCTGTGCAAGCCTTTCCTAGAAATTGTCACCACCAATAGAAGTCCAGCATAACCGGTCCAAGACCTAAGCAACACCATGCACTCCTGTAAATACCCTCACCACTTCCACACTTCAAAATTTTGCCACCTTAATCCTCCGCCATATTCGAGAGAAAACACGAGAGAGTGAGAATAAGCAAGACCAAGGGATTAAAGCTTAGGATCGTGCTCGGTTGCTTTCTTCTCTACAAGGTAATTATTCCACTATTTACAAGCATTTTCTATTCATGCATAAGTCTAGGGTCTGCCTTAAGTTCCAACTAAGTTGGTTTCTTCATCTTTGAATTTATGGTTTCCTTTGAGTCTATAACCCCGAGTCCCAATTTTCCTAAATCTTCACAGTCAGGTTGAAACTGTTTTGGAAAGGACAAACTGTTTTTAAATCAAGATAAATAGGTTTCCCACACACTCTTCAATGTAGTAGCGCGCACGAGGCATGAAGTTAGAATCGGTCACGCGCACTGTCCTCACTGTCCTTAATGGGATTATGGTTCGACTAAATAAGTGTTTCTAGAAGAATGTTTAAGATTTCCACACTTAGAAACCATTCAGCTTAAAAGAGCAACCAGTGTGAATAGATCACAGAATAAGCTACGAAGTCAGTAAGTAGATTGCCGAAGCGAACTGCGAAGTCATCTAGAAGGGTTAAGTTCGCCCTAGCGAATAGGCCACTCTTTTTGGCCCAAATATTTCGCTAATATTACTTGATCAGAGTATTCTCAGGATACTCTAATTACGTTAGTAAGGATAACTTTATGAGATTATAGCTAGTGCTTTTTTAGAACCTAAAATGTACTCAAGAATCTGTCCGCTCTCATTTTAGCACAATAGCTTATTGTCGAACTCCAGTGAGAGTTTGGCATATGTGATTGTTAGCTTGCGAATGGTTATATTACTAAGGTTGTTTGAAGGAGGAACCTGAAAGCTCGGCCCAGTCCTCGAAGTCCGAAAATAGTGAAGGTGGGCTTTCAAAACTAAAACCCTTGGCGACTAGTCGCCTAGGCGATCTATAACAAGTTAAATTATGTTTAAAGTTACCATGCCATATTCTTTTTGTAAATTAATGTTTATTGCCACCTGTCGGCCTTGGGCCAATTTATGAGATACGATCGGACTCGGGCATGTGTTGCCCGAGTTAGTGCACTTCAGGTTCACGTTACCGTAAGGTAAGTGATATTGGTTCTAGGGAAGTCGGCCTAATTCCCTAGATCAGGTTATTAACAGGGCAGGTATGGCAAAGTAATGGCTTCACTTCGGTCATTATGAAAAGTATGTTTTAAGGACATAGGTTTTTCCATAACCCCTATGATCCTCGAATTATGGCTATGGTTAAAATATTTTGGGCATGTGTCCACTGAGCGCTTCAAAGTACTCAGCCCTGCATACGTTTTCCCTGTGTGCAGGTTGAGCAGTTTGGCGGAGTCGGAGTGATGGAGTGGCTTTTGCTTAAGTTCGTGGACGAAGCTCTTGGTGGTACACGTCTTCACACGTGTATCCGGTTTCCTTCTTTAGTTCAATCTTTTGTTTTGAGTAACCATGTAAAATGTTTGTAAGGGATACCACCTCCGCTACACTAAGTTAATTGCCTCATTTTGACTTCATCTGATTGTACGAACTCAATGTCTTCTCCCTATTTATGGATCTTTATGTTCAAGAGTAAAGTTTTGGTTTAAGCTTCACATCGGCATCAAAGCAACAAAGTCAAACACACACGCACACCAAACTCGAGATTCGAAATTATTGATTAATCTCCGCACATTTTGTCCATTTTGTCTTCGCACACACATTAGTAGTGAACTCCGGGCTCGGCTCCCCAAAGCATGTCTGGGGTCGTTACAGCTAGCACTAGTGGAGAGAGAGAGAGAGCATGATACCAGAGAAGGAGGAGCTTAAGGCGAGCATAGAGCGCTTAATTGCCGAGAGGGAGAATGTGCTTGGACCAGATCCAGATGAAGTTCCTAAAGATGCTCAGGAGGTAGATGCTTCGGATGCCCAGATCCAGGAAGCGATCGAGCAGTCTTTACAATTGGGTCCGCACATCAAGTCCATTTTAAGTGAAGCTTTGAAAGTTCAAGTGCCGCAATACGCCCAGTCTGTTCTCGGAGTGTTGCTATATAAGTTTGAAAAGAGTGAAGGAGATAATAAAGCAAGATAGATCCGAGCGCATTGCTGGAGCTGGACCCTCTCGCGGTCGCGAAAACAAGGGGGAAGATGCTCAAGTTGCACATCCAGCCAAGAGAATTTCAATTGTGGAGCCGCAACCTTTGGAGCAAAGCGGTGCTGTCGAGACCGCTCAAGCTAAAATTTCCACTCCAAATCTTGAAGTAGCATTGAAGACCGCTCTGGATCAGTCGGCTATGGTTAATGCCGCTTTGAATGAACCCGTCGTGGATGTCGCTCAGGAGGTGCAAGTTGTTGAGCTAGTTGAGAAGCATAAGACAATGAAGTGGAAGTTGGTTATAAAGGATGATGCACCCAAGCTAAGAAAGCAAAGATGTCTCAGAGAGCTAGAGCCGAAAGAGCCAAATTAGAGATTGATGTCAAGGAGGATTTTAAAGCAAGGGTGAACACTCACTTCAAAGAGTGCTGTATCCGCTATGTCCCTCAGAGTCAAGAGGAGAGAGATGTCATGCATATCTTCTCTGAGGACATTCTAGCTTCTGAATTGGTGATAGAGACCACGAAGAACCAGAATAATGAAGACCTCAAGGATTTTGTATGTGAAGTGATTGAGAAGATAAGGTCGAAGCTGACAAGCGAAGAGATAAAGGCTTTTTAGCCAGGGATCAAGCGAAGGATATTTAATCGCTCGGCGATGGACATCAAACAATATTTGGATTATCAATATATCAAGGATGTAGTTGAGTATGTCCCGGAGAGGAGTATGGAAGAATGGAAGGCGGTTGATATTCGCTTCCGAAAGATGCATTACTACTTGGGCATATTCAGAACTTGAAATCCACAGACCGCTTTTGTGGATATGATGAAGAAATTTTACAAGACGCTCTGGACCATGATCCTTAACAGAGCAGGAGATAAACTGATGAAGGTCCCGAAAAAGTGCATCCTTGAGAAGCCGTTGATAGGTCGGTTTTAGTCACCTATTTTCTTGTCAATTTTAGTGTTTATTTGTTTGTTTTCTTTTAATTTGTGTGTGTTTTGAGCAAGGAATGGAGGAAATCACCAAGGGGCCTAAGGATGAAGGGGAAGTGAAGAAATGGTGTAGAAAAGGAGGAAAAGAAGGAGAAAAGCGCAAGGAAGAAGAAGAAGGAAGAAGGCCAGGTTACCAAACTGGCCAA
>JAOWBJ010027191.1:0-10782 GCA_028566335.1 Monarda citriodora
TCGCAGGCGGGTAGTACTTACTCTAAGAAAAGATAGTTGCCAGAACAATTAATAATACCCTACTTTTTGTCATGTTTAATACAAAAGTTTAAGAAAAATAATAATATAAATGATATTTTGTGCATATTTTCATGAATTGATGTTTATCTGCTAATTTACAATTGCTGGTATAATTATTTTAAGTTTACAAGGATTGAAGGAAGTATTTTTCACATATTTTTTTAATGTATGAATCAAAATAATAGCAAGCCTATATGTGATTCGTTTGACATGTTTTCTGGTTACAAAAGGACGTGAGGTAGGTTGTGTAAAACGCATTAATTTTTTATATTTTTGGTTTTTTTTAGTATTTTTTTTTGTTTTTTTAATTAATTTATTTTTTTGGGGTTTTTTAATTAATTTACTACTTTAATATACGATTAATTCACAAACACCACTATTGATCCAAATCAATTCATTCGATCGTATTTATTATTCATCGTTCTCTCTCTCTTGAAAATTTAAAGTGGAATGTTTTCCCTCTTAGATTATAAAAGCTTCTTCTCATTTCTCGATGCGCAATTCTCACGTTTTTTTTTTTTTAAAGGCAAACAAAGATTATATTAATAAAGCTTGTTAATCCAAAGATTAACAAAGCTAAAGAGGTTACAACATGAGGTTACAAAGATTAAAGGAACACCAATCTCTCCAAGTGATGGCCGGAAAATTAGCTCGATTATTAATCCAGAGAAAACTAAGGGACTTTATTTCTTCTACAATTTGATTCGCCGAGAAATTCCCATTGTTGAATATGATATCGTTCCTCCGTTTCCAAATGGACCAAATAGTGGTTAATGTGACCAACTGGATTGTCTTTTGCCATCTACTATGTCCTCGCTGCCTTTTATGAATAAGGAGAAGGTCCATAGGCTCGAGAAAAGTGACGGGACGTATTCTACACCAACGAGCGATCTCCTCCCATACAATATCAGAAGCAGGGCATGATCCCAAAAGATGAACTGTTGTTTCATTCTCAAGCTGACAGAATGGGCAGGAAGTAGAGGGAATGTGAATCCCTCTGGCGACAAGACTTGGGGATGTAGGAAGGCCATTATGGAAAATCCTCCAAGCTAGGAAGTTAATCTTTTGGGGAGCCCAAGAATTCCAAACAAACTGAGGGGATGGAACAGTGCAGTTATATCTTTCAATGGAGGTTCTGAGGCTGCGGACTGAGAAGTACCCAGTCGGGGTTAGGCTCCACTTCCATCTGGGAATATGATCAGTGGGGTGTGAAGAGAGAACGGGCAGGAAGAGATGTTTGAGGCTGAGACCGAATGCAGATATATCTCTATCGAGCTTAAAGATTTGCTTCCACGGACTAGCAAGAGAGGAACGTGGGATGAAGTCCCGATCATGATGAGTAGAATGTAGTGCGTGGATAATCTTGCTCCAAAGGCACGAGTTGTTTGTTTTGATTCGCCACCACCATTTTGCAAGCATCGATAGGTTTAACGCTTGTAGTGAGCCAAATCCTAGACCGCCGAATTTTTTTGCGATTGTGAACTTTCTCCATGCGACCCACTTCATCCTAGAATGTTCCTCGGTGTCGCCCCAAAAGAAATTCCTCCGAATCCTCTCGAGAGTATTGATTACCGCCACTGGAGCCTTGAAGCATGAAAAAAAGTAGGTGGGGAGTGAATTGAGGACAGATTTTAGCAAAGTGATTCTACCTCCAAAGGATAGTGTTTTGGACTTCCAATGAGAGAGTTTTGAATTGAATGCATCAACAACGGGCTGCCAATTCCGCGCTAAGTTCATATTGCTCCCAACGGGAAGGCCGAGATGCGAGAATGGGAATGACCCTCTAGAGCATCCGAAGAGTCCCGCCATGAGTTGCGTTTGGTGGTCATCCACCCTTATCCCGTACAAGCTACTCTTCCGGTGGTTTACTCTTAGGCCGGAGGATAGAAAGAAGGATCTCAATAGTCTCTTGAGAGTAAGAGCATTCTCCAAGGACCATTTCCCTACAAAAATAACATCGTCCGCGTATATAAAGTGAGAGATGGAAAATGATGGTGAGCCGATGGACAGACCTTGATAGAGACCGGAATTACAAGCTTTCCTCATGATGCACGATAGAGCTTCCATGGCTATAACGAATAAGAATGGAGATAATGGATCGCCTTGTCGTAGACCTCTTGAGAAGAAAAACTCTTGTGTTGGCGAGCCGTTTACAAGAACAGATGCCTTCGCGGATCTTATGAGCGTAGATATCCAATTCCTCCATTTTGATGGGAAATTCATTTGCGAGAGCATGGAGTCGATGAAGGACCAACTAATAGTGTCGAATGCCTTTTCTATATCCACCTTGTATAGAAAGGCTTCGATTCTTTTTTTCTTCAACCATGGTAAGATCTCGTTGATGGCGGACGGACCATCTAGAATACTTCTTCCGGCGAGAAACGCCGTTTGTTCTTCGGAGATAAGAGAGGAGATGACGGGTTTGAGGCGGTTGAGGAGAACTTTGGAGATCAGCTTGTTGAGGGAGTTGATGAGGCTAATGGGTCTGTAATCTGTAAGGCTCCCGGGGTTCTTTCCTTTGGGTATGAGTGCAATGAAGGAGGATGCGCAGCTTGGGTGAAGAGATTCACTGTGGTAGAATTTCTCAAAAGATAGGAGGAGATCATCCTTGAACTGAGTCCAGAAGGTTGAGATGAAGAACATGTTGACCCCATCTCGTCCGGGGGCTCGATTCCCATCTCAGGCAAAAACGGCTTCCTTTATTTCCTGGATCGTGAAAGGTTTGATAAGCTCCGAGGCATCTAGTGGGCTGAGTTTGCGGATATAAGGGCAGACTAGGATAGGCCTCGTCGATGATGGCTCCGCAAATTTGGCGGCGAAGAACGAGTGGATATGATCCTTGATTAACGGAGGATTTGAGACCCAATTATCGCCAATGCGGATACCGTGAATGCGATTGTTGCTGATATTGGAATTAATCATATTGTGGAAGAATTTCGAGTTTTCCTCACCCGCTTTTGCCCATCGGTTCCGTGATTTTTGTTTTAGATCCTTTGCTCGCATATCATCGTAATTGTGGATGTAGCTTTTGCATTGTATGCGCTCCTCCAATTCAGATTCTGTGAGGTTCCTTGATTCTGCTATAATATCCAAAGACTCCAATCTACTGATCTTTGCTCTCACATCATGTTCCAGGGAGGCTTTGTAGGCCATGGTCCAAGATTTAAGTTTGTTTTTTATCCACCTCAATTTTACTTGGAATCCAAGATCAGGAGTGCCTTCGAATTTGAAGTCACCTAGCCAACTTTTGACCAGTTCCTTGGCGTCTGGTAGATCAAGCCATGAATTAAAAATCCGTGTCGGCCTCTTACCGAAATTCACCTGTAGCATTGAGAGTAGGATTGGGCTGTGGTCTGAGAGGTGATTAGATAAGATCATGGCCGAAGCTTCTGGCCATTTATTATGCAGCTCTCGGCTAACTAGAAACCGGTCTAATTTGCTCATGTTCGATCCACTATCGGCAGTGTAGGTGAATCGACGACCACACGTGTTGTACTCCATGAGATCCGCCTGAGATATGAAGCTGTTGAAGTACTGCGCATTGGAATAAGAGAATTCCGAGTTTAGTCTCTCTTCCGGGCCTCTTACTTCATTAAAATCACCAAGGAGAATCCATTGCCCAGGAAAGGAGTTGATCAAAGATAGAAGAGAATTCCAAAGTGATCTTCGATCGGAGGGGTCATTCGGCGCATATATATTCACTATATTTAAAACCATGTCCGAGGAGATGAGAGATCCGAAGGTGAACAGGAAGTACCTATTGCTGAGTGATTGAGTCACATGGAAGTAGCTTGGATCCCATATGGATGCAAGCCCACCTGAACGACCATTGGAATTTACCTCCAAACATTTGAAGGATGTTCTGCCCCAGAACCTTGCTGCATGAAGATGGAAATTCTTTGGGAATTTAGTTTCTTGCAATGCAAGAAAATGTACGCCGTGAGTAGTTACGAGACCTCTTGCCCAATCGGCCTTAGCCATGCCGTGAGCACCTCGAATATTTAATGAGAGCAGATTCATTGGGGAACGATTTGACCCCTTTCTCCATTGATGGCATCTTCTATCAAAGATTCAGAGCCAACTAGGTTGAGACCAATTTCTGAGCCAAGTCGAATAGTGTGTTCGATTTCCGGGGAGGTATGAGGGTCTGAGGGAGTGGGAAGGGGAGTGAGAGAGGGATCAGGGCTGGGCTCGAGGTGTGCATGGGAATAAGAGGAAAAAGTCGGCGGGATTACTTGGGGAGAGAGGGAAGGCGGCTGAGAAGAGTTGGGAGTGGGAGGAAATTAAGATCAAGTCGTGAATTAAGTGATGGAGCAGTGGCTCGAGAAAAAAGGGGACTCTTGGATCGACGAGCCCTCTTCCTAGACCGACCAGAGGAGTTATTCTCCATAAATGCTAGGAAACCATTGGCCTGGAATATAGGAAGAGAATTAATGAGAGGGGCCGGGTGAGAGGAAGGCATGCATGAAGTGCCTAGAGACGTGGGAAGAGGCTGATCCCCATGCACGTGAGTTAATGCATTGTTCGGAGCCCGAAAGAATGTGGGGTGATGGGATACGGGAAGGGTTTGCATGCCGTCCCTGCAGTTAATAGTGGCTGTTGAGACCGAGGAGATTGGAGTAAATGCGGTAGGTGGGGAGGAGGAGAGAGGGGCAATTGGCGGGGAGATGGTGGAGGGAGGCTGGGAATCGGAGACATGGGTATTTTCAGTGGACAGGTTGACATGAACGGGAGAGGGCGAAGAAGGCTCCATATCAACATCCAAGAAAGGATTCAGTGGAGGGGAGACCCAAGGAAGTGAGATGGACAGAAGTGGGTTTTCAGCAACTCGAACCTGGAATGATTTTTTGGCCCATTGTATGTCGACCACCTCGTCGATTTTTGGGGTGAGAGAGGGAATAAGACAGTGAATGGATGGGGAAGAAGCTTCAAGGGTCTCGGGGCAATCTGAAGCAATGAGGATTTTACCGAATCGAGTCGCCACTGAGTTAAAGAATTCTTTTGTTCTTAAGGATAACGGAACCCCATGAATTTGGATTTCTGCGATTCTACCATAATCGGATATTTGGCCGTTCCAGGTTTCGATGGATGACATAGCAGTATCGGAGGAAGAGTTGAGGGAAGCCAGGAGAGTTGAGACATCATCTATGGAGGGAAGGGAAATGAGGAAGCTCATGCCACCGACATAGTGCAAAGGCACTGAGGGGAAGCCTTTTGAGATGAGGGATTCTTTGAAAGGGATGAAGGAACTTAGGCTTGAGAGCTCGATGAGCACTGCCTTCCCATGACAGCTTTGGGAGAAGGTAGATTCAGGACCTTCATATGTGATGGACTTAGGTTTTGGGGGCACTTTCCCAGTAACAACGTCTTTGTAGGAAGTTGGTGTACGGGTGGAGAAGGGAGGAGGGTGTCTAGGTTGAGGGATGGAGTGCGGCTGAGGCTTAGCAGTTGAGGTAAATGTTTCCGGAGGATGGTGGATTCTTCTTTTGAGGCGGTCGTACTTGGCCGGGAATACCAAGAGAGGGTGACCCGACACCTTGGCTTGTCGGAGCGTATCCAAGTCTGCTCTTGAGTTGCCGGAATCTGCCATCCTTATGAAACCGAAGCTTCTTCCCCTTGAATCCTTTTTCGAGGCAACGTACGCATCCTTTATGTGACCAAGGTTTTGGAATGACTTCCATAGTGATCTGCTTGTGACACCTTCTGGTAGGTCTCCAACAAAATAAGTGGTGACTGTGGGTGAGTCGGATTTGCGGCTGTGGTTTCTCCTCCGGTGTTGAACCTCCGTCCATCCTTGCATGTCGCCATCTTTCTCTGCTCTCGCCATCTTTAATTTTCGGCAGTACTGCTCTTCTTTATTTATCACATATGGTTTGTGTAGATGTTGGATGACGCATTAACAATTAGCACTTTTTGACGGTATTAAAGTTAAGTCAAGTGTAGAACATAAAAGTTGAGAGTGTTGAATATTAACTGTAAATTTTAGCATAGATATTGATAAAGACCAAAAAAAGATATATAAATCGAACTGCCAATAACTGATGCTAAAAGTGAATCAAACTAATCAAAATCGCGCGAAAGGGAAAGTTATAAAAGTTGTTTTTATGAAAATAAGGAGAATATGTAAAAAAAAATTAGTAAAAATGGCAGATTCCACACGTTTTAAATTTATTTTTTTGTTTAAAAAAAAAGGAAAATTAACATTTTGGATATGGCATCTTAAATAGAAAAACAAAACATTTTTGTATTTGCTCTGCTTGGGGGTTCCGAGGAGGCTGTCGGCGTATCAATCTTGAGTCGGGTGGCCTCCCGTTTCACCCAGCCGTATGCAGTCTCGGCTGAGGGCAAGGATGACTCCTTGAGGATGTCACGTCTGGTGCTATTGTACTTCTCATTTAGGCCGGTGAGGAACTTGAAAAGTCTCTTAATTTGTGGCTCTGTGTTTACGATATTGTCCGACTCCCTTGTCGCAACAGTCGACGGGACACCATTGGCAGCGATCAATTTCGATCCAAAGGTCGTCTAGCCTTCTCCATTATGTCTCCAGTTCTTGTTCTCCTCAAGTTATTTTACCGGCCTTGTCCTCCAAATCATAGAGTAGATACGGATCTTATGCATTCTCATAAGTGACGGACAAGCTCTCCCACAGGGCTAGTGCTGAGTGGTGATGGGCGAAATCCACCATGAGGTTGGTGTCGATGTTGTCTAGTATCCACGAGAATACTACCTGTTATTACGATATAGGGAATTGAGTAATCGAAAACAAACATAAACGTAAATAGACACAGATTTACTTGGTTCACCAACGTTGTGTTGGCTACGTCCACGGGCAAGAAGGGAGAACAATTGTATTATGACGGCTGTGTTTTAGATTACAGAGTTTGTGCCCTATTTATACATAAATAGGCCCACAAGACAGGCTAGGCCCAATAAGACAAATCGAGCCCAATACAGATACATAACATACCGTCGGGCCGGGGGCGTCTCCGCCCCCCGGACCCCCAGGCAAGGGGGCGTCGCCCCCCTTGACCCCCCCGACTCGCTGACCGGGCAGAGAGACCCCCGTTTGCGTAGCGGCAAACCATAGAGATTCAAGGCATACTAACAGCATCATATGAGATGAGTGCAAAAATTATGAAAAATAAATTGTGTAGTTGTAATTAATTCTGAGGAGAGAGTTAAGGAGAACCAAGTATTTTTTGCCATTTAAGGGAATGAAGCTAATAAATGAGATAGACCAAAAAGGAAAGTGGAGCTACTTATATGAGATGGAGGTAGTACTAGTAGTATCTCCATCTTGTAAGACTAACTCCACTTTTCTTTTTAGTACATCTTGTTTATTAACTTTATTTCTTAATATATATAAAAATGCTTGACTTGTTTAACTCTCTCTTCTCAAAAATAATTATAACTACATAATTGATTTTTCTTAATATTTGTGATCATTTCTCTTTTGAAGATAGTATAAGATAATATTTTTAATATAAAGTTTAATTGAAGATTTGAAGTCAATATAACATGACAACAAAATGGCAGTAAAGATATTACTAGTAATTAATTAACTTGGTCAAGAAAGTGAGCACTTTGATTTATGACAAATTACGTTGAATTTGAACGATTGGAAAAGTCTAATATATTGGCCAATAGAAAATAAGTCATTTAATGTTCAAAGAATAAATACTATACCTCCTTCCCGTCAGAACCATTTAAAATGATACAATAGCCAATATTAGAGAGATAATGAATAGTAGTACTAATTATAATTAATTGTAAACGTCTCGGGCATTTAGCTCAGTTGACATCAAGGTGGCAATATAGTTTTATGCTTCCAGTGGTGAGGGTTCGATTTCCATGGGTATAGTTTAGGTAGGATTAGATTAGGACAGAGTTTGCTATTTAAAATAATAATAATTAATTAATTAATTAATTAATTAATTAATTAATTAATTACAAACAAAAAAATTGTGGTTATAATTTTGTTTTTCCGTTTTAGAAAAGGTTCACCATAAAATGGAACAGACTAATTAGAAATAATTTCATTGGGTTAATTGTAACCAAGTATCTTTATCCGATTTAGAAAGTGGATGTGACGATCTCGGGTGATTCGATGGAGGAGGGTTCGCCGGTGGTGGAGGAGAAGCTGGAGAATGCTAGGGTTGTTGGTGAAATGGGGCAAATTGGAGTCGATGGATCGACTTTGGTCAAAGGAAGGGGATGGAATCACGGCCGTACACGTGGCTGAATCTGGAGCATTGGAGTAAAATGTAGTTTTGTTCCTTAGTCGTGTTTTTGGAGTCGCACGTTTTATTGTTGCTTTGAGTTGTATTTTGCATTTCAGTTTATTTGTTTTATCGAGTCTTGTTTACTGAGTCGAGCTTTGGCTCCCTCCGGGTTTTCTTGGTGGTTCTTTCCCGGAGTAGGGTGTAGGTCGAACCATCTTAGGATGTCTAGTATTTTAGGAAATTTGTCATGCTTTTCTCATTAAGCAAGAATTTCCTTAGAGTCATCTCTCTCTCTCTCTTTCCTTTCTCATCTTCCTTATGCAATTCAGTTTACAAACCCATACAATTCACAGCAAAATTCATACACTACAACACACCCATTCCATAATTACAACACGATTACACGGGCACACTACATAAGGCGTAGATTGAGTCATGAAATCATGATTCAATAAGATTTTTACATAGTTTTTTTTACTATATAGTACATGATTATATTTTTAGCGCATTATCCATTAAGATTTACGATAAAAATCACTCATAACCAGTGTTTACGCCTCCGTCCTTGGGGTCGTCCCCTCAGCCTTCACACACTCCTCCGCCAGTGTCCCTTACCACTGTCGAGTAGAGTCCTCAACCGTGTGATACCCGCCCCACACGAGTATCACCCTCGCTCACTCGCCTCGGCCCACACTCACGCATACCACATGTCAAGTGTTACCCGCGCATACCACATGCCGAGTGTCTCTCGTGCCCGGTGCCCAACATTACCGTGAATTTAAGATTAAATTTAATTAAACTGCATATATTGCGTTGAAATTTTTTCGTATGCAATTATATCGTATAACGTTTTATATTTTGAAGAGATAATTATTACAATGAAGTATAGATATTCATATTGTTTGTACATCAGTGAAGGTAAAGAAAGCATTATGTATATTACTATATAATAATTCTAGCATTCTTCTATTTTTTGAATGTTATACATATGCGAAATATCTAAAATGCCACAGCATCTTCCAAAATAGAAAGTGATGCACAGTAAAGACCGGATTTAATTCCCGACTGTACATTTATTCTTTTTCTTTTTAATTCTACTTTTGGGCCTACTCTTATCACCAGACCCAATAGTTATTATTTAAACTAACATCTGTTTTTTATTTGCTTAATAAATTTATTCACATTCTAACACAAATTCAATTCTTCTCGCCGCAACGCGTGGGTACAATGCTAGTGATTCTAACTTGTTTATACCCCGCCTAGGTGCTAGTTACTACCCCATCTCATGATAATGGACCTAAGTTGATTAGCATAAGAATCAATATGTGGTAAAAAGGGAATGAAGTAGAAAAATTAATGATTGAAATTAATTTTGAGGAGATAATAAATTATAGCCAAGTATTCATTTACAATTTTAAAAAAGTAACCTACTATCATGTAGTAGAATTGATCGAAAAAGAAAGTGATCTATTCTTATGAGACGAAGGTAGTAATAAACTTCCCTACACCCAGGGGCGAAGCTAGGGGGCAGTGGGGCCCATGGGCCCCCTTGGGGTTTTAAATATTACTATCATTGTAGGTATGTTATTTTCAATCTTGTACTCTAGCTCAATGGTGAAAACTTCAGCGTTCAACTCCGGGGTCACGGGTTCGAAGTTCGAACCCCTATAAGAGCCCCCTGCCCACGCATTCCCCTGATTTTCTTTTCTTACTTTATTTTTTCTTTTCTTCAGATTTTTCTATTTTTATTTCTCTAATTTTCTTTCTTTTCTTTTCTTCTTTCTTTTTCCAAAATTTTCTATTTTTCTCTCTCATTTTCATTCTATTTCAATTTAATGATCTTTTTTCCCAATTATTTCTAATTATTTTTTGTTTATCTTTGATTTCTCTTTTTTCCTACTCGCATATTCTTTATTTTCTATTTTTCTTTCTCTCATTTTCATTCTATTTCTACTTAATGATCTCTTTTTTTTTTCCAATTATTTTTCATTTTTCCTTGATTTCTTTTTTTCCTACTTGCATATTCTTTATTTTTTATTTCTACATTCTCATTTTGTTAATAATGTGTTTTTCATCATATTTCTTCATTCATATTTTTTTTAATAGTTCAAAGTTTATTCGGCCAATGCGTTATTTATTTTTCAATAGTGTATTTTTCATTTTCTCTCATTTTATTTCTCTTTTAATGATGTTTCATTTTCTTCTCTTTTTTTCTCACTTTTTTCTTTCTTTTTCGGTTTTTCCTATTTCTTTTTTGACAAAAATGCATGTAAATACCCGAACTTTGGTCATCATTCTGAATTGCGCATGAACTTTCAATTTTTTCTGTAAATACTTGAACTTTGGTCATCATTCCGAATTGCACATGAACTTTCAATATTTTTTGTAAATACCCGAACTTAACACTTTGTTCATTTAGCAACTAATATTGAATTATCCCCAATTTCGGGCCTACGTGGACAGTCCCGCCATCCTCATTAACCCGTCATTATCTTCGTCA
>JAOWBJ010027301.1:0-10782 GCA_028566335.1 Monarda citriodora
TTCGTGAGCGAAGAAGTCGACAAGGTGGAGCTCCTCTACACCAAATTCGTCTCCTTGGTGAAATCCAATCCCGTGATTCACACCTTACTCCCGCTGTCGCCAAAAGGAGAGATCTGCGACATCAACGGCATCTGCGTTGATGCGGCGGAGGACGAGTTCTTCAGGCTCACCACCAAGGAAGGGAAATTGACAGTGGAGAGAGACGTGGTGAGGCAGCAGACCATCGATTTCTCCCCCATCCTTCAATTCGAGCAGGATCCGGTCCAGATTCTGGACGCGTTGCTGCCTCTGTACTTGAACAGTCAGATCCTGAGATCGTTGCAAGAATCACTGGCGAGTGAGCTCGCTGCGCGGATGAGCGCCATGAGCAGTGCTTCCGATAATGCTTCGGAGTTGAAGAAGAATTTGTCGAGAGTCTATAACAGAAAGCGTCAGGCGAAGATCACCGGAGAGATTTTGGAGATTGTTGCCGGAGCCGACGCCTTGGTCTGAATTATTCTCATGATCTTGACTCGGTATTTTGCGGCCAATCCTCCATCGCCTTCCTCTTCGTTTCAATTCCAGTTCTAAATAATAGTAATTTCAGCAATAGAAACTTTTCAAGTGTGATTCTCGGCCGCGTATAAATTCCCTCAAAACGAGAGAACCACCATTCTGTTTTGTAACATAATTTTTTTCCTCATCTCTGTTTCATAGCTTCCCTTTACATAATCGTCTGTTTTCGTATAATAGAAACTTTCAAACAGGTAAAAAAAACTGTTTCTGGAGCTGTAATGGAGATTGATGAATATGATCATGGTGTGTTTCGGTTCCAATCTTCTATTACCAAGTCACGTAATATAAACAATAATTGATTTGACAATAGAAGATCTCAAATGGGTGTGTTTATGCAAAACTTTTGGTAATTTCATAGAATTCTTCTCCCTTCTATGCAAAGCAGGTTGCAAGAATTCCATAATGATTCATTCAACTGCCGCATTAAGTGAAATGTAGGTACCAAAAATCCAGTGAAAGGAAGCATAGATTGGAGCAATAAAGGAATTAGGCTACATTGTTTCACATATGGATGGAGGTGTAACTGAAGGTGAATTAAAGGACAATTTTCCTTGACAATGTAAAATACTAGATTAGATTGCATATCAAGAATCAAATCCAGGAACGGCCACAACTACTAAATCTGTAGCCCCAAATTAATCACTTGCCATTAACTTATCAGAGAATTCAGAATCATCATATTTTGACCAGTATTCCAATTCTGACCAACCACAAACAGATTCAAAATCGATTAGATTGAAGCAAAACAGCAACAATTTCTAAGCAGGGACCACCGATCAAGCGCATGAACAGCAATCGAGTATTTCGTTTTATTCATCTGAGATTCGTCTACACAATTTTTTTGGCGATTACAAACGAACAAAAACGCCTAAAATCAAAAATTATAACAGATAACCCTAACTTAAACTATATATCTCAGGCTTTCGATATATGCATTAGGCAAACAACAACGCAGTAAGACAAAATTTAGGCCTAGGATTCGGAGAAAACCGGCATCACGGCCAAAAGCTTTTTGCGCTTCAAGCACCTTGGCAAACTCTTTGCCCTACTATTGAAACACGGAATCCCTTCCATAGTCGAATGAGGCTGCGGAAGCGCCGCCTCCGTACTGGATCTGAGTTGGTGCAGCGCGAGCAGAGTCTGGGTACCGATTTGCTTAGATCTAGCCGTCATCTTCGAGTATCTGAGTTGAGCGAGTTCTCCCGGCTTGAGATACTTGTAATAGGACGGCGCCGACGATTGGAATGGAGATCCAAGGTCGCTGCTGCGAACTCTAGTTTTCATGGCGATAGCTTCTGCGAAACCCTAGAGAGATAGAATAGAGAGTGAGAGTGAAGGAGATGAAGAGAGATTGGTGGGTAAGAAATAGGAGGGAGGGTGGGTTTTTAAAGTAGTGGAGCGAGAAGCGGGAAAATGATGGTGGCGGTCAATGAAGTGGCGCGGCGGATTTTTTCAGGTTCTAAGTTTGGGCTGGCGTCTCATCCTCACGCTCTTTGCCTATTGGCTTATACTGATTTTCTATTTACTTATTTATCGCTTAACATATCATTACTTCTATACTAGTACTATATAATAAGAATCCACCCCATATAAATAGTAATGTTAACATTTTGTCACATTTGAAATATCCAAAATACCCCCGCTTTTTACTATAAATAGAAAGTGATGCGCAGTACAGACCCGGGTTCGATTCCCAGCGGGAGCATTTATTTTTTTATTTTCAATTCTACTTTTGGGCATCACTCTCACTCTCAGGCCCAATAAATATTACTTAAACTAACATTTAATTTTTATTTTTAATTTGCTTGAGTCCAATAACTATTATTTAAATTAATATCTAATTTTTAATTTGTTTAATAAATTTTTTTACATTCCAACAAAAACACAATTTATATTTATTTTTTTCCGGAGCAACGCGCGGGCACGAAGCTCGTGTATATTAAATTATATTCAAGCCCAGACTTTATCGTAGCAAAATTTCTAAAATCCAAACTTCGTACACTTTTTAATATTATATATTAATAAAATATTTTGAGACCAGTTCTAGAGCCTGCCTCTTATTATTGCTCTTATGATAAATGTGTGCGGTATACGTGTCTAGTCAATAATAAAGAACACAAATATAGATATTAATTCATGATTTTCGTCATACCCTCATTTGTCATATATAGATTTGTACAATGCACTCTAATGTCAGTTCTTGTTGGTTGCTGCATGGACCATGCATAAACAGAGAGGACCTCACAATTATTACTACAAGAAAAGAAAAAAAAAAAAAAGGAGTATATATATAGAGAGGTTTTTATCGTTCGGCAATCGAAATAAAACCATCAGTTCCGATTTTATGGTGTTCAAAATAGGTTCAGAATTGTATGGTAGAATTTTGTTTCAGTTTTAAACAAAGAAGAACGTTTTTTTTGTTTTTCCATTCAATTGTAATTGATGCTTCATTGATTGTCAATACAAGTTTAATTATTATAAGACAATTCAAATAATTAATGAAATGTAAAAAATACTTCATTCGTCTCACTTCATTCGTATTGTTTGCTTATTTTGTGCTTGAGGAACAAAAATCGAACCGACTATTAGGCGGTTCTTCGGGACGGTTCGAAACCATCTGTTTCAATTTCGGAATAGACAGTTCTGATTTTCTTCCGGTTCTTTTGTACATCTATATATATATATATATATATATTCGGAAAATATTCTGATTGGTATTCCAATAGTTGATAATTAGTACTCACCAGAACATTCAATATGAATTTATAAGGTTTGATTAACTGGTTCTAGACTAAAAATGCATTATAATTATACTAAAAATATATTATGTTGACTATAACGAACATGTAACCAAAAAAACACAATTTAATCAAAACAAAATAAATGGGAGCCGATATTCAACAAGATCTTTCAATTTCCAATAAAAGTATGAACATTACAAACTCCATGCAAAAAACAAAAAAACAAAAAAAAAAAAGGCGAAAATCTACGGATTTTATCCATCTTGAATTAGAAAAGCACACTTATATACTACTGCAAGACGAAGGCAGCATAAATTAAAGTAGAAGAGAAAAAAAAAAAGAAAAAAGAAAAACAGCCGCCAATCTGTGTCGATGTTGATCAAGTGAGACATGCAGAAGATCAAATATCTTTGACATGGAAGACATTAGGGTTCTTGACGACCAAGTCGTACATGTAGATGGAGTTGAACTTGTTGAAGTCCTTAGGGAGAGAGATGAGGTCGATGGATGATCGCTTGTGGAACTGGAGGAGGTCGACGTCGCCGTAGTACCTCTCCCACCCCAGTCCCCTCAGTATCTGGTCGAGGCATCCGTACGACGTCACCGCCTGCCCCGTCGGAAGGTGCACCAGCACCTTCCGCTTCAACGAGGCGCCACCCCCGCTCCGCTTGCCGGAGTCGGCGTACTCGGCGCCGGAGTTCTCCATCAGCTGCATCACTCCATTGTTCTTGAACACCCACACTCCAGACATGATGATGAATTGATGATCGAGATTTATGTAGAAATTGCAGAGAGAGTTTTTTTTTGTGATTGTAGGAGTTTGTGTAGTGAAGAGAGAGTTGAATGTGTTGAAGTTGTGATGATTTGAGGAAGTGAAGGCGGGGAAGAGTATTTATAAGGGTGGGAGAGAGAGAGAGAGAGAGAGAGAGAGAGAGAGAGAGAGAGAGAGAGAGAGAGAGAGAGAGAGAGAGAGAGAGAAATTTCCCAATTCTCATTGTCCGTTGTTGTTGCTGCTGCTGCTGCTGTCTTTGTGCCGATTGAAATCCCGTGTTCTATTTCGCGAAGACCTTCCACACAAACAATAATTATGTCTTATTCCTCTAAGTTGGTAGCCTCTAAGTTAGATTTCTCGATTCCCGCTCGAGATGTACCCGATACTGTATTTTTTTTCTTCGTTAGCCAAGAGAAATCAAGGCCTGATTTTGTTGCTTATTCTGGGGCTTCGGGTAATGGTGGTGTGCAAAACTACCCCTCCTCTTTAGATTTAGATGTCATTAGGGGTGGTGTCTAGAGTCTTCGTACGTGTTTCCTAATGGTGTCGCGTTCATTATACCCGGCCCGTTGGATGTGGCTTGTGCCCCTCCGAGGGAATTCGTGACCGTGTATGAGGATGCCCTTCATAGCGGGTTGCGATTTCCTCTTTCATAGAGCCTATAGGGAACTCTTACAAATCCATCGGCTGCCGCTAGGGCAGTTGACTCCGAATTCCTTTGTTTTGTTGTCCTTCTTGGAGTCTAAGGCCGGGGAGCCTATGACTCAGGATATGATCTTGATGTTTTTTACTTTCAAAATGTCTTCTAGTTGGTACTACGCCACTCCGCGTACTGGTGTCAAAGTTCTTCTTCCGAACAAAGTGCATGGGTGGCACTCAAAATACTTCTTTATGCGAGCTGTCAATATCGGCGTTCTTGAGTTCGTGTGGTGAATAGGGATTTTAGATAGGATAACACCTCTCGACACATACCCCGACCTTAAAGCTAGGTTGATTAGGGAGTTTGGGGTGAAGTCCAACCCTCATGACCCTTATGCCGAAGCGGGGGCGGTGGAGGGTAAGGGTCTAACTATCTCATTTTGTTCCTTTATTTCTGCTATCCCGAACTGACTTATGTGTTCGCTGTTCGCAGTGACTTTTGGAAAAGTCGAAATCCCCAAGAAGAAGAAGAGGACCGCTCCTGCAGCTGTTGTAGATATAGCGGTGTCACAGTCCAGCTCAGAGTTGGACTGTGACAAATGTGTTGTCCTCGCAGATCGCGGACCATTCCCCGAATGATCAGCCCTTCAAGCGGATCAAGAAGGGGATGAAGGATACAAGGGTTCCATTGCATGCGTTGCTGGAGACGCCGGTCGATCTGACCGATAATCCAGTTGGCCCGCCGGCCCTCTCCGATACTGAGGTAACTGGTTGATTTGCCTTGTTTATCCCTGTGGTTGATCCATATACGCTGATGTTAACTCTGTGACTTGTGCAGAGGGCCAGGAAGATGATCTCGCAGGGCGTACCCTGTTGGAGAGAAGTGCGGCTGAGAGGGTCATAGCTGAGAAGGCTGAGGAGGTCGAGCTGCTGCGCTCGAAGCTAGATGAGTCCGAGATGCGAGCTTCGGTTGCTCGTCGGGAGGCGGCGGAAACTCGTGAGGAAGCATCCTTGGCTAAGGCTGAGGCCGCAAAGAAGGAGCGAGAGAAGTAGGAGCTCAGAGCTGAGGCCTTAAGCTCACAGGGCCCTATGCTGTGGGCCCTATGACAGCTTTGTCAGGCTGGCCTCCGTCGCCGGGAGCACTCTCTGCGAGGACTTCGCAGTGGAGGCGCTCGAGGCTGCCAGGAAGGATTTCCCGGACTTGGATTTGTCCAAGTACGACTTCTCTAGGCGTTCTGCAGAGGAGTGCAGCCAGATCTTGGCGGATGAGGTGAAGGCGGTATTGCAAGAGTCCCATTTGCTGAGGGAGCTTGAGGTCGCCACTGACCTCTTGATCGCTGAGTCAGTGCGATCTGCCGAGGCGGACCGCGACCTTGAGCTGGAGGCGAGCTTCGCCAGAGCTGGAGAGGAGGCTGGAGAGGAGTCTCCGGAAAATGAGGAGGTCCCTGGAGGAGACCCTGAGAATAGGGTTTAACTTCTCCTTCTTGTTGTAAATTTTTCCATTCCTCTTTAGTAGTCTTGATGTACTACTCACAGTGCCGCTAGGGCACTGCTTTTATGATAAATGAAGAACTCTTTTGCTGAATTCTTGTCTTTTTGTTTGTTTGTCTTGCCTGCTTTCAATCAGTCTCCATCTCCTGAAATATTTGATGTGTCCCCCTTTTATATATGCATAAATGAATTGGAGGACTCAATTGAGGTCGCTAAGGCCGAAATTGCTTTCTGGAAAGTTAAAGTTTGTCGGCCTGCAACAATTGTTCCTGCCGGACCGAATTCATCACGCGGCCTGGATAGTGAGCTAACGCATTGGAAAGAGGAGTACGGCCGAGCTGTAGCGGAGTGTGAATGTATTGAGAGGTCTGCTCAAGTCAAATATGACAAACTCCATGCACGATATACGCTTCTCCAGGAGACCAAGGGAGAGTTGAAGAAAACCAGCAGAGAGCTAGAGAAGATGGACCAGGAGCATATGACCTATGAGCTCTTTGTTCAGCAAACTGGTGGGGTACCGATCTCGAAAGTGAGGAAGCTGGTCACAGCGTGCAACTCTTATGGTCGGAGTGCGGACTATGATCCATTGGTGTTGCAATGAAAATATTATAGAATTGAAGACTATAGCTCGGTATTACACTGTTATCCTGGATCGGTATCCTTCGCTGAGCAAGCTTGTTGGCGATCGATCCTTTGTGGACGAAGCGGGCCCTTCTTCTGCTGTAGATGTTCGACAGCCTGTGCGAGCTGTGGAGGTTCGGCGAGCACAACCTACTGTTGTTCGAGGTCACCGAGGCGGGAGATTGGGAGGTCGCAGTGCATCCGGTCGTGGAGGAGGAGGAGGGCAAGGTCGTAGTCTTGATCTCGACGGCTTATTGAATTCCCAATTCGACTCCCCACAAGATTTATCGGACATATGGCTAAATTTTAGTCCTGGCAATAGATCTCGCGGATCATAGTGTAGGAATATTTATTATGTAATACTCTTTCCATCACTCAATAAAATGCTATTTCGCCATGACTCTTTGTAGCGAACTGCGAACATACATATTTCTTTTTTGCTGTGACATACGTCTGTGCTTTTTTGAAGTATGGATTACTTCTGTTTTGCGATGACCGGAGTCACGGCTAGTTTGAAGCTGGGTTACCCCTCTTTTGCAGTGACCAAGGTCACTGCTATTTTGGGGTATATACTTCTTGTTTGCGATGACCGAGGTCAAGGCTGGTTTGAAGTAATAATCTCTCATTTATGGGACTTGGAAACCTTTGTTCGGGTTTTTGGAGTCCGGAGATGGGTTTTATCTCACAAGGTGGCCAACCTTAGAGAAGTTATCGTGTGAATTTTTACATATAAGTAGGGCATGCAAAAGTATGTAATGAGACTTATAAATGAATGAAAGGGATTTTATTAATAATAAAGGTCGGAATTCCGAAAGAACAAATGAAACAGAAGTATTTACATGAAGCCCTAAAAATGCAATACTATATGTCTAGCCTACAGTTCGCCCACTTATACATAAAACTTCTTCAAACTGGAAATATCCTAAGTGCGGGGTAAGAGCTCACCAAACAAATGTGCGAGCGTGTACAAAGCCTTGCCGAGATCCTCTGCGATCTGATACGGTCATTCCCATGTGGCTTCCAATTTGCTGAGCTTTTCTGCTTTGTTGACTTCATTGTTGCGGAGTACTAGGTCTCCGACTTGGAAGTGGTGGTGCTTTACTCGGCGATTGTAGTAGTGAGCTACCTGTTGTTTGTATCGGGCTTCCTTTATGAAGGCGAGCTCTCTCTTTTCCTCCAATAAATCCAAATATGCTCAGAGGTTTTCATCATTGACCTCTCCGGAAAAGTGTATGACACGAGAGCTCGGCATTCCGATCTCGACTGGTATAACTACCTCGGTGCCATAGGCTAAACTGTACGGCGTTTCTTCATGCGAGGTTCTGGGTGTAGTCCGGTAAGACCGTAGGACATTTGTACAAACATAGTACAAACATCTGTCCTGGTCGCGCTTCTGCCGATCAGCGTCATCAGCTCGCGCGTATTCGTCTACGATCTTCCAAAGCTCCGCTTGCGTTTGGGGTTCCCGCCTCACGAGTTCCCGATAGAGGGCACCAATTCGCAAGGCGTTCTGGAAAGTCGAGATGATCAACACGTCGCTGGCATCATTCACTTTCAATGCTTCCTGATTGAACCGAGTCAGGTAGTCATTGATCGATTCCTCATCGCCTTGCTTGATGGTCAACAGCTGTGCAGGGGTGAATTTTGGCTTCGTTTTTTGGTGAAAGCTTATTTTAAAGACTTCCACTTGTTTGCGGTATGAGCCAATGCTATTGGGGGTAGGCTATCGAACCACACCCGAGTTGTGTTGACCAATAGCTCGGGGAACACCTTGCACATGTGAGCCTCCTCCAAATTTGGTTCCACATGTTATATTGGAACTGACCAAGGAAATTCCTCGGATCCCTCTGGCCATCATAAGGTTAAATGTTGGGTACCTTATAACGGCTCGGGAGACGAGTCTCGCAGATTTTCCTGGTGAATGGGGTTATCATCAACCCGTAAGCGTCGAACCCTCCACGGTAGTGGTGGAATCTTTCTATCGATGGAGATCGTGAGGGGGAACGATCTCGGTTGCGGTGCGACCTGTGGTGTCGGGGTGATGGGTCGCGCCGGCTGCGATGATGATTGCGATCCGAGGCGCATGTCGAGGCGAACTGCAACCTCGATTCCGCTCCCGGACAATCTCCATGCTCGGATCCTTCTTTTCCCGGTTGTGGGTTGATCCCTGTTGTTCTTGGGGTCCTTCCTTGTTAGGCCCCTTGTATTACTGGAGGAACTGCGCCATATTGTCTTTATTCACCTCCAGGAAGTCCCGGATTGCTATGTCGAATCCGGTATGCCGCGAAGATGCGGCGAGGTGGCTCCCTTCCTTGCCGGAGCCAATCTCGTCGCCTTCCCGATCAATATGGACATTTTTTAGCACCAGATTGGGGTCTGGATTGGCCACTGGATCTTTAGGGAGTCAGGCGGTTTCAGCATCTTTGTTTGGATTGTTGTTGTTACCACCAGCAGCAGCCCGGGAAGCGTTTGATCTAGTGTTCTTCGGAGGCATAATTGAACAAGTATGTGAAAAGCTTTTATCGAAACACGAAAATAAAGTTCCCATGGACGGCGCCGGTGATCGATTATGCTTTTAATGGGCTTGTTAATATGTTGAAGAACGTAAAGAAAGTAAGAACACGAGAGATTTACGTGGTTCGATCCGCTATGTTGTAGACCTACGTCCACGGGGAAGAAGGGAAAAAGTGTATATTGCTCTTGTGAGTATGAGAATGTGTATGTCCCTTTTCTATCCTAGCGCCTTTATTTATAGGCTTACAAGTAGAATTCTACTCTAATACAAAGATTGGCCTGATCGGATAACCTTAAGGCCTTGTTGATATCTTTTTTACACGGTAGATATCTGAATCCCTATCTCTCTATAATAGATCTTGGGGATAAGCTTGGAGTAGGAGTCCTCATTATGGTAGGAGTCTTGATAGGGAGCTGGCGCGAGCTGTGTGCTGTCCTGGGCCTGATCCGAGCTGGGCCTTGATAGGCTGTGCGATCTCAATGGGCCTGGATATCTTTGGGATGGGCCTTGCGTTCGGGGCGAATAGCGTTGGGTCAAGCTCTTATTGAGGTCCATATTTATTGGGTCTCGTGTTTGGGCCTAGATGTTAGGCCATGTACTATCAATTATAAATAGTAAATAATTAATCATAAATAAATTAAGGAACAAGAAAAAAATCACAAAATTACGAAAATACTCTTAATAAATATCTCTTACACAACACGTTTAAAATGCTAAATACTCATCTTAGTTTCCACACCGATTTGAAAGGTCTCATAAGTTTCAGGACGGAGGAAGTATATTACTACCTCTATCTCATTAAATAATCTTATTTGAGATTCACACGCTAACTAAAAAAAGTTAGATGTGTGGTTGTAATTAATTCTAAGAGAGAGAGAGAGTTAATTGTAGCCACATATTCTTTGTTTTTTTAAGAAATAAGACTAATAAGTAAAATTGATCAAGATGGAAAATAAGATTAATTAAGCGAGATGGAGGTAATACTTTATACGGTAATATTCGCAAAAATAAGTACAACTTACATCACATGTTGTCATTTGACTTTTGCACGCTTTTCACCAAAATTTAGTACGAGTTTTAAAACATGATTTCAAAATATTTTTACGAGATACGATGAATGTCATACTACCTCCATCTCATTAGTATAGTCTTAGTTTGACCGAGCACGCAAACCAATAAAAGTAAGATGTGTGGTTGTAATTAATTCTAAGGAGAGAGAATTAATTGTAGCCACATATTCTTTGCCATTTTAGGAAAGAAGACTAATAAGTGAGATGGACCAAAAAGAAAAGCAGGACTAATCTAATGAGATGGAGGTAGTAATAATTATTCATCCCCTATAAAAGGAAATGTTAACATTTCGTAATGTCAAAAATACCCCCGCTTTTTACCAAAAATGGAAAGTGATGCGCAGTACAGACCCGGGTTCGATTCCCGGCGGGTGCATT
>JAOWBJ010027514.1:0-10779 GCA_028566335.1 Monarda citriodora
GTCGAAGGCGTTAGAGTGGGCAAAGGAGACCATCTCGTTAATCCCATCAAATGCTGTGACGGAGGTGGAAAGGTCAAGATTTTTGCAAGCTTTATCAGATGCGACGTGTGGTGCAGCTATAAATGGCTTGATGGCTCCGATTGAAGAATTGTCGGAGGTCTGTAGACGTAATAGGTCTGTTCAAGAGATAGTTCAAGGAGCTTTGAGGCCTCTTGAATTGAACATGGTCTCGGTATCATAGTGCCGAGTAACAGAGAAGGGCTTTTTTTTTCTCCGCCCTTTTCTATTGAGGCTTTTTTCTTCCACTTTCTTTGTATGTCTTCGTTTATCATTTTCATATAGGTTGAATGGGGTGGGGGGAGGTTGTGTTGTGCTTTACTTTGATAGAGAATTTAATTTTTTTATTATTTATTATTTTTTACATTTGAAGGACATATAAATCAGTTAATACCATTGGATGTCTTTGGCTTGGTTTTTTTATTTTTATTTTTTATTTTGGTTTCTGCGCTATTTTGTGTGTTCATAGTTAGTACTAAATCACGCATTACATTCTTGCTCAGACTACCTTTGTGTATGCATTAGAAGTCTCTGATTTTTAGGCGTCTCCATTCTATCAGCGGTGAAAGGTGTGATCAACTCTTCCTTTGAATCACAAACTTTAAAAGGTACATTTTATTTTGGACATGGGGAATATATCCAATAAATAATATTTGCAACCATGAGCGGCATCACATTGGTTAATTAAAACAGTTAGCTACGACAGTATACTTTGTGTGGAAGGTGAGGAACCGTTAAAGATTTCACGCAAAAAAAAAAAAAATGAGTTGAGGGTAGAGGTGCCTAAAAGAATTGTAATATAATCATAATTGTTGGTTCTTAATCGGAATCGGAACATGAGGTTTTGAGCTGTTTTGCGGAATTGGCAGAACAAGCAGTTCGGTTCCGGTTAAGAATTGCAACATAATCGTTTTGATTTAATATTTTTTATTTTATTTTATGTATCAATATTATACTGCTATACTAATTATTTAATGTAATATTTGATTAGTGTATTACATTTTTATGAGAAAACTTTTATATTTGTAAAATTAAATAGTTTTATCATTTAATTTATAATTCAAAATTCAATAAGCTAAAATAAATAAGACTAATACGAAATAGGGCAATTCCTCTAGTTTATGAATTCGTCATTTGATGAACACCTGTAATTTTTATTGTATTGGTAAGCTCATCTATTAGGGAGCTTTCAATTTTACTAAGTGTGTTTTCAAGACTCTTGCCAAAGAACCCAAGTGATTTAGTCCCAAAGCAACTGGCGCTTTCTGTAACGTCCCAATTTTTCCAAAGTCCCGTTTGTTGTTCTTCTGCCGATGGCAAAAGCGATCAAGAAAAGAGCAAAGACATGTCAAGCAAAGCGATCGCTAACGCGTTCCCGTGGCATGGAAAGAAAGCGATCAACCTCCAAATCTAAGTGATTGCTTGCTCTTGCCAGAGCGATAGGGAGTCAAAGCGACAGCTTGCTATGGAGTCAAAGCGACAGCTAACACCAGAAATTAAAGAGACAGCTCTCTCTATCTCAAAACGATCCCCTTCTGTTGAAAGCAACCTCATACATAACATGTTTTATCTCTTACGATAAGAGGAAGCACTAGTGAGACTTTGAAGGAACGATAGCGTATCACGAGTCAAACTCAAATACAATATGTTCTGACATGGCCGTACTTTTTTTTTTTGCCAACGGAAAGCAACAAAATAGTACCTCGGAGGTTGCATACAAAAAAGACTAAAAGGAGTGGATTTCCGCAGATCGTGGCTTTCTCATTCGACGGAAAGACACATACCAAATATCTGCAACCTACCAAAAAGGCTATTTCGTCGGTAAAATGGATGGATGTGAAGACACGTGTCATCTATTTTTCTAACGGATAGTCAGCCATCTTCATCTATATATAGGGCTACTACTCAACATGCACACTTGCTCGACTACCACGATATTACTCTCTAATTTTCAACACCCTACGCAAGAGCTGTCAAGATCTCTACAACATTTTCTTCAAACTCTGTAGATTTAGAGTTAGTTGAGTCCTTAGAAAGCTTTTCATTTTTTTAAGTAAGGTAGCAAAGCCTATACCTTCACCTTGAACTAGGAGATACATTTCCAGTTCAAGAAGGAGAAAATCCTACCTTTGTCGTGTTCATACTGTCAAAGGTTTTTATCATAGTTAGAAGCTGTGTTTGCTAAACCCAAACATTAAAGGAACTTTGTTTTGGTCACCCGCGAACCTGTAATCGCCGAGGAGTTAGTCTGTTGGACGAAGTCAATTCATAGGGAAATCTAAAATCGAGAATTGTAAGTTCACGGGGAAAGTTAAAACCCAGACGTTTGGTCGCTCGCGAACCTGCAATCGCTGAGGACTTAGTCTATTTGATGAAGTCACTTCACTGGGAAGTATAAAACCAAGATGTGAATTCCTACCTAGTTTGGTAGAAAAGTGGACGTAGGAGTTTGCACTCCGAACCTCTATAAAAATCGAGCAACAAAAAAGAAGGAATTGGATTTGGAACTGCCACCAACAAAATCTCTATCTCTGCCTAATTCTTAACAAAGAAATCATTCACGAGATCACTGAAAAAGCCCATTGTTTCTCCGGTCCCCGCCGGCAAATGAAAAGAGAAGGTAGGACCGATGACTGATCTTTCTGGAAAAAATTTCTAACACCTCAAAGAAAGGTCAGTCTGGGAAAGCGAATAAGGGCAAATCAAAATTCGCTCCAAAACCAAAATGAATCGTTTTGGAACCTGTAGAGTGAATCACTCCGAAGGGTAAAGAGCTAATCGCTCCAAAATGCATTCAAAATCGTAAACCTTCGCTTACCAAATCGATTCTATGAAGCGAAGCGATCGCTTCAAGTGACAGTACATTTTGCTCCAGTACATCAACTACAACATTCTACTTAGGATGAATCACCAAATACATTTGTTATTCGACACACATCAAAACAAAAAGAGAAAGTGTATTTCCAGATGGTGATTACACATATTATGAAAGTACACTTGATAGCTACATACCTATAACTGTCCCACACTTTCATAAGAAGTGTAAGTCACACTGCTTTCATCTCAAAAACTGGTTCGCTCACACAGACACACACATATACATGTAATTGTAAGACTCACTCTTACAATTCATCAATATATGATAACGGCTCCTAAGCCCAAAACTACTTCATCTTTGAAGAATGCTAAGGAATGCAAAAAGTGTCAACCCCCTAGGATCCAAATTTATTTGGGTGCCTAAATCTTGCCATTAAAAGATGCATGACGATAAGTAAAGAAAGAAGTTTTTTGGTACCTGGACAACGGGTGTTCATGTTACATGACCAGAGTGAAATACTTTCTTTCCGATTTCATTGAAGAAGCGGGACCTCCGATAACCTTTGGTGATAACTCGTAAGGAATCACCAAGGGACACAGTACAATTCAACTTGGGAATGTGAAAGTTGAAAATGCTTCATACGTCCAAGGATTGAAATACAATCTGCTTTCTATTTCCCAAATTTGCAATAAGGGTTAAACATTTAGTTTGTTACTAATAAATATATAATAAAAGTAAATCAACTATGCAGATCGTCCTAACAGGTGTACGACAAAGAAATATGTATGTTGCAAAGTGGAGTTCATGCAATAAGAAAACCTGCTTAGTGGCAAGGAGTGCTTCGGAAAAGGTTTGGCTATGGCACCAAAAGCTTAGCCATCTCAACTTCCAGGCGCTCAATCGAATTGCACGAAAAGGACTGGTTCGTTGAATACCTAACGAGGTGTTCAGAAAGATCAGATATGTGCAACGTGTCAACATGGAAGCAACCAAAAACATATTTTCCCAGTATTGAGGAGAATACCTCAAAACGTATTCTCGAGCGCTTGCACGTGGATCTTTTCAGTCCTATAACTCCCCGCAGTTTAAACGGAAGAAAATATACTTAGTTGTTGTTGATGATTTTTCTCGCTTCACTTGGATTATTTTTCTTTACATTAAAATGGAGACACTCGTGCAACTTCCAAAGCTCATAAATCAACAATCTGTTGAGAAAAGGCACAACATCGTAGCCATTAGTTCAGGTCGTGGCACATAATTCCTCAATGTAGCAAAGAGATTTACTGTTCGGAATATGGTATTAAGTAACATATATCAGCTGCCTGTATGCCTCAAGAGAACGGTGTGGCAAAGTGTCGCAATTGCACTATCAAATAAGCCGCACAAATGATGATCGTTGATGCTGAACTGCCCAAGTATTTTTGGACTGAAGTGACAAACACCGCATGTTATTCAAAATCGCTCAACCATAAATTAGTGTCATCAAAAAACATCAGATGAAATTTGGACAAGGAGAATTCCTAACATATCCTATTTTTATATTTTTGGTTATCGGCGTTTCATTCACAATAATGGCAATGCGAGGGTTGAATAACAAAGCGTGCTCATGAATATTCTTAGAATATTTATTGACAAGCAAAGTTTATCGCGTTTATAATAGTCAAATCCTTATGGTCGAAGAAACACATCATGTTGTATTTGATGAAACTACGTTTAAGGTTGTGTAGAAACCAATCTTAAACAGTGCAAACTGAGAGACTGCCATTCGCTCGACTGACTTACCAACAAATCGCTTAGTGATAGCGGAAGTGCTAGTGACTCGCTCGATGGTGAAAGGATTGACTCACATCATTCCCTTTCCTGAAATGCTCGAAGATGATGTTGGACAAGATCCAAGTAAGCTGCCTGAGGAATGTGTTCCATCTTCTTCAACAGCCGATCATTTGACTTCACAAGATGTCAACGATGAGGAATATCCATCTTATTCAATAAGAAACAATGGTCAAAATCATTCAGTTGGACAAAATGATTAGTCAATCATTGGTGGAGAAAATATGGATACTCTCTAAATGAAGAAGCTATTACTACGTAAATGAAGAAACTATGATTTGTCCGCTCGCGAGACTGAATTCGCAGAGGACTTAGTCTGGTTAGCTAGGTCACTTCATTGGGAAGTTTAAAACCAAGATGTGAATTCCTACCGAGTTTGGTAGAAGAGTGGATGTAAGAGAGTTGCTCTGAACCACTATAAAATCGCTTGTGTCGTGTTTACTTTCTGCACTTTACATTCTATACTTATTCTTTTAAACACACAGTCCTTAAAGTTAACAAACATTTTTCAAAAGTAAGACAAGATTTTTAAAAGTACGAGTATAAACAATCGCTCACCAAATTCCGCAACGCGCTTTCAACTCTACAAGTGATCGCTCCACTAAGCTAGCTTAGAGAAGCAGTCGCTCTGCCTTTTTATAAAGTGATTTTTTTTCTAAGAGGGTTCCTTCGGGGGTAACTGGTTTTAAAGTCTTTCTTCTTAAAGAAGTTTTTGCAAAAAGAAGTCAGTGACTTCTTGCACACGTATTTACCCCCTCTACGTGCGCACTCGTACTTCCCGGGGCCAACACATCTATCTTTCTGACGGATATCTGGCATCTTCATCTATAAATAGGGCTACTACTCGACATGCACACTTACTCGACTACCGTGATATTACTGTCTACCCTACGCAAGAGCTCTCAAGATCCCCGTAATATTTCCTTTATGCATTGCAGATTTAGAGTTAGTTGAGTACTTAGAAAGCTTTTCATGTTTTCTAAGCAAAGTAGCAAAGCTTATACCTTCACCTTGAACCAGGGGATACGTTTCCAATTTAAGAAGGAGAAAACCTACTGATGGGATACGGCCCAAGCCCCCCAAGCCCAATGGAGAAAAGCCCACTTAGCTTCGGCCCATCCACGGCTTGGGGAATTTGGGCCCAAGCACTCTCCGCTCCGGCCACAAGTACCAAAGCTTCGGCTGTCTAAGTTCAAGCTACTAGTTACCGAAGCCCAAGCCAACGTACAAGGCACTTCATCATAATCGGAGTCTCCTACGACGAAGAGTAATGCGGGCTTCGGCATAGCCGAAGCACACTACAGCATTGATATTGGCTTCGGTATAGCCGAAGCCCTCTACAATATTGGCACTGGCTTCGGCATAGCCGAAGCCTACCACAGTATCAACACTTAGCATATTTTGGGAGCATCTTCATCCGGCGCAACGACGTGGGTGACGTGTCAGCCCACGTTCTCCACACCACGTCGCTCACCCACGATCTCCACGTCACCCCTAACCGCTCAGGAGCGGTTAGGGTTCGGTCAGACTGGGCCTGTAGGCCCAGCCCAGCTATTTTTCTATGTTTTTTTTTTAACAGCAAAGTCTACTCTAATCCTACCTAAACTACACCTATGGGATTTGAACCCTCACCACTGGGAGCTTAAAGCTCCACTGCCCACCTTGGTGTCCACTAGGCTAAGTGCCCGGGACTATTTTTCTATGTATAAATAGCACTTCTAGGAGATATTGTTTTTTACGCATTCTCATCACTGTACTCGAAAACAGCAATAAAGAGCATATATTTCTCTCCCGTGGACGTAGATTTACATTCGTAAATCGAACCACGTAAATCCTCGTGTGTTTTTTTATTTCCCCGTTCATTAATTACTCCCCAAAAATCTGCACTCGATCAGATGATATGATTGTAAATTGAGTATTAGAAATGATGCTATAGGTTGGTGTGATTGTAAATTATGTATTAATATTTAAATTGGATATTAACCATGGAAAATTGATTGATATGATTGTAATTTATTTTTCTCCTTATTACGTTGTAATAATTAATCATCAAATTACCTTGTAATTCTGCGCGCCCGACAAATGGGTACTCAACTGTCCAACATAATTAGTTTAACTAAGATAATTGATCCCCAATTTTTCATTACGAGACGATCCAAAATGAAAAATGACTCTATATATCAGTATGGAGTGAGTATTCACATATGACATACCCTTATAATGATTTTATTAAACACTCCCTCCGTTAGAAGTTAAAAGACGAGACATTTGATGAATATATGTAAAATATAAAATAATAAAAGTAATCTTTATATAAATTACTTATTGATATAGGGGATGTAAATTAATTAATTTGCAACTATAGATTTTACATATATTTTAGGCGACCGTAATCAATACGATCACGACTACAAAGAACAATTGAAAAAAATGTGTCTTTTTTTTGTCAAAATGCAAACCTTTTCCACACCAGAGCTTGATAAGTTATCCATCATTAGTCTTTAATTAATATCAAGAATCAAGGAATAATTAAATACTATTATTACTATTAATCAAGTTCAAGAATCTAATTTACAAAGCTAGTTATAGCTAGTTAGGCCCAACTCTTCATCTCGAATAAAATATTAAAAAGAAATGATGCTTCATGGAAGCCTCCAATCCTTCTCGAAATTGAGATAAAATGCTTACACACACATACTATATGCTATATTTTATTTAGTTTAGTGCCGCCACAATGCTACAATAAAAGGAATTAATTAAATCCTAGAAATTTAATTGTCACTATCGGATAACATACATAAAATCAAATGATATATTGATAAATGAGAGGGGGTTAGGCAAAGCAGAGAAGTATTTCTACTCATGCAGAGTACTTAGTCGACTTTTTTCATTTTCCACGTTTCTTTCTTTTCTCTGGTCCCTAGTGTATCTCTTTCTAATTTTCTTGCTCTTTTTATTTATTTATTTAATTTGTTTCTAGCATCTTATTTTTAACTGTCAAATGCATACGGTTGCTGTCGTTACCCCCATCTCGCTAAATTAGACTCACTTTCCGTTTTAGTACATCTCATTTTTTAAACTCATTTTCCTAAAATAGCAAAGAATGTGTGGCCACCATTAACTCTCTCCTCAGAATTAATTACAACCACACATTTCATTTTTCTTATTTCCTCCCCAAATAGTAATTGAGTCTAATATAATGAGATAGAGATAATATATACAAAAACTGGGAGTTTATTTAAGAGAAAATTTTTGAGATGCCCGTAGATGTTAGTAAAACACAAAATATAGACACCAACTTAAAAAAACACAAATTCTAGACAATTTTTGCCTTTTGGACCAAAATACCCTTAATGAGTTAATTTTGACAGATTTTTGAATTTTTTGGAATTTTTTGTTTTTCTCGATTTTCAGATTTTGTCTACTTTCCGATTTTTTTTATTTTTCGATTTTTCTTGACTTTTATTAATTTTTCTCAACTTTTACTGATTCGATTTTTTAATTTTCAAATTTCCTGAATCGTTTTCAATTTTTTTTTAATTTTTTCTTGTATGTTTTATCAAAAAAATTTCAAGTTATTATTATAAATTTTTAGATTTACTGACTGATTCCCAATTTTTTTATATAATTTTTTCGGCGTTTTTTTTTACGTTTTCTGACATCCAGTAATTGAGTACTATTACTGTTAATAGTACTCATAGTACCCATTCAGCCATGGGTATTATGAGTACTATTACTGTTAATACTATGTGTACTATCGACACTAATAATACTCATGGTACTCATTCACTATAAGCACCAAAGAAAGAATAAATTCGAGAGTTTCCTTAAAATTTGTGACTGGAAACAGAAATTTAAAATAGAGAGCGAGTTTTCTTAAAAATTGAAAACAAAAAATTCATAAAATTAATCATGCTTGAATATAGCAAAAGGAGAAAACAAAATCTACATAAAACAAAAGCAAAAACTAAACATTAGTGCGTGAATATAGAAAAAGCAGAAAACAAAATTGATGGCGGTGTGCGGCGCAGTGCGATAACAGATCGTGCATGAATACAAATCTACAGAAAATTAATCGTGCGTGAAAAGCAGCAGAAAACAGAAACTGAAAACAGATCTACGCTACGCGAAAATACAGATTTGCGAAATACAGATCTACGCGATGGCGGTGTGCGGCGCGGCGGCGGAGAGAGCGGATGAGATGTTGGTGGAGACGCACGGAGTTGACGGCGGCGGAGAGAGCGGAGGAGATGTTGGTGGAGACGCACGAAGTTGACGGCGGCGGAGAGGCAGATTCGTAGAGAGGAGGCAGCAGCAACGATTTAAACTCTTAGACCCCAAAACGAGTTTCTGCTGTTGGAGATGTTGCGCGGCGATGAGGCGAGGCGTTGCTGTTGTTGACCGGCTGTTGCGAAAGAGAAGGGAGAAAGTGATTCGGGGAACTGCTTCGGAGGATTTGGGGAGAGAATTTGGAGAGAGAATTTGCTCTAGAGAGAGGATTTGGAGAGAGTATTTCAATTTTGAAATGAGAAATCTGTCAAATATGCCGCTTTTATTAATTTGGAAGTAGATGGGAATTTCAAAAATTTTCAGGGATAAAAGGGTCCGAAAATACAAAAATTGTTTAGAATTTGTGTTTCTTAAGTTGGTGTCTATATTTTGTGTTTTACTAACATATATGGGTAAACACTACCATTTCCTCTTTATTTATGTTTTAAAATTATTGTGATTTTGAAAATCATTTTTGAACGGGAGCTCCGACTTTTCTGCCTTTGTAAAAAAATGAGATGTAAAAATTGTCCACCTAAATTATTTTGCTGAAAAAGTGTCCTTCGTGAATAAAATATTGAAACCCTAATTGTGTAGAGTCTAGGAAAGCATGTAGACAGAATTTTTGTTCAGGATTTGCAATTACATCCGACATAATAGGACAAAAGTAATAAATTGCTTTTTTAACCCTAATTTTCTCATTTAAAGCCGACGACGGGAGGACTGAAAATTGGCTGATATCAAGGAATATATTCTCGGTGCTCCCTTGAGAATATATTCTCGGAATATATGGGTTGACGTTACAACAGCCTTTCAGAAATAAAAGTAGAATGAGGAGATCATGGGTGGGGAGGACAAAAAATCGGACAAAATCTCGCAAAACATACACCACCTAAACACATTCATGCAAAATCTCGTGACTTAGTCTTCTTTAAAAACTCATCTTCTTTGGCAACTAGACACCTAGACACATCATCTTCTTCTCCAACCCATCTTCTTCGACAACTCTTCTGCAACCCATAATTCTGTTGTGTTGTTATTACTTACTCACATCTAATTTTTTTTTTAAAAACCAAATCGGTGCTATGCCGCCGAGGAGAAGGACAACCATCCAACCTCCTATCGACTATGCAATATTACCGGAAAACGAATCCGGAGTGTCACTTGAAAGAATTCCACGACTAATATTGGTACGTACGTTTTTACGATTTATAATTATTATATTGAATTATGGTATTTTCGGATAATTTAAATTCAAAAACAGGAATAATTGATGCAATTATATCTATTTGAGCTTACCATTGTATTTTCCATAATATTTGCAATTTATGACGTATGAGCACGATGGGCTGGTGGCCGGAAACTCGGGCCCGATGGCCGAGTCAACTCGCCGCCGGGCGCGAGTTTTCGACCACTGGCCCATCGGGCTCATATGCCCAAATATCCCACATTTTTAGTTAATATGTATATTGTTCTTGATTATGAAAATTAAGCATTTAATTAGGTTTAGTGAATTTCTTTAGAATGGGCAATCACTTATTTGAATAATTATGTAATTCGAATGATTTAAAATAGAAAATAGGCTTAATGTACACAATTGGATAATTTTGAGCTTGCATAAGTGTTTACAATAATATTCTAGATTTTATGGCATATGAGCTAGATGGGCCGGTGGCCGAAAACTCGGGTCCGGTGGCCGAGTCAACTCGCCGTCGGGCGCGAGTTTTCAGCCACCGGCCTATCGGGCTCATATGCCATAAAATCCCAAAAGTGTTGATAACATGCAGTATAGTGTTTTTGTTTAT
>JAOWBJ010027622.1:0-10775 GCA_028566335.1 Monarda citriodora
TATTATAAAAAGAAAATGTAATACATATGAAACTTGTCTTGGGGCGTGAGAAATAATAATTACAACGTAAAAGAAGATTATAAATGAGAATTTAAGCTATGCTATTACAAATCGAGTTGAGGAAAGTCCTCGTTCCGCAAGACGAAATACACCCCGATAGTGTTTGGCGTATTGTCCGCAAAAATAAAATTATTTTCGTCTCTTGAGAGGCAGCACCGCAATTCTCAAGAGTTCCAACGAACTAGAGTGAGGTGATGATGAGCTCAAGAATGACAAGAGATAGTATGCAATGCAACAAATGATTTCAACAGAGTATCAGTATAGAAACACTTATTTAAAAATGCAAAGCATATCCTCTTTATATAGGCATCTCACAATGAGGATTATCAATTGAATTTTTAACCACCACTAAAGATAGTGGTGATGAAGAGTTGCAAACTTCTAAAGTCTCGCCAGAACTGTGCTGGCAGCAACCGCTGGCTCCCAGAGATCACTGAGATGACGCGCACCAAAAACTCAAAACGCTGAGGCCAGGGACCGTTGGGTCTTAGCACGAAATTAAGCTTCAAAACATGGGCTTAAAAACAACTCAATACACTATACTTTTTTTGAGGTAAAAAAATATATAGTACACAAGCCCATACCCTTAGACCCAAAGGCCAGAAGACCGATTTCCAAGATCCAAGTCCACAGTCGTGAAATTCGAACCCGAGCCCGAGTCGAGCTAGCCGGATGGACGGACGGCAGCATGCGCGAGAGCCCACACTCTCTTACACACCTTTTTTTTCTCGAAAACCCCCCTAAGGATGGAGGTTAGGCGGACCCCCAACCCGTAGATATCAACCAAATAATGAATAGTCTTGTACACAAGTCGAGCCCAAAAGTGACTCGACCCGAACAGAACAAGAAGGATGCACATTCGACCGAGCCAACAACTCGAGCCGTGTCAACATATACCAACCAAAAAGACTCATTATATCATCCCTGCTGAAACTGAATGCACCTATGACACATTCAACCGAAACTGAGGAAACTGACCAAACACACAGGTCAAGCCGTGTCAGGTAGAACGGGGCACAGATAAAATCCAGAGTGGGGAGAGCTGGCGCAGTGAGCAGCTCAACCCCCTATCCGTGCCCAGAAAAACACAAAAGACAAAAAGGAAAACATAAATCACAACTACTCTGCCAAGGTTGAAAGTACCTACGGCACACTCATCTTGTACCAGGGTATCTGACAAATCCCACAGATCGGGCCGTGTCAGAACAAACATAGCACAGATAAGACCCAGATAGGGGAAATGTGGCGCATTAGTTTTACCATAACATTCCTTTAATATGGAACGGGTATGCGACCCCTCCGATACAAAAATAATTATGTATAGCAATACAAGCCCCCTATTTGTGCTGAGTAAACCAAAGTAGAAACATGGTACAAATAAAACCCAGAGTGGGGAGAGGTGGCGCACTGTGCAGCACAATCCCCTATTTGTACAGGGAAGAACAAACACAACGAACAAATCAATCGGTCCAAAATTTACAGGACACCAAAACTGCACGAGACTAACCATTATCCAGAGAGGTGACAAATGGTGCAGGAAGCTACTCAACCATCCCGATATCTGAATCGTCGGTTGGGGTAGCCTAACTGGTCCATCCGAGCAAGTGTCAGAACACGAATAGGCGCAGATGCTGCTGCCGACCAAAAGTCAGCGACACGCTTCCCCTTACAGAAGATGTGGGAGAACCGGACCTCCAGCTATCGGAGCAGAGCTCAAATGCGTGCCATAGGGTGCCCCAAGGAAAGAATAGCAACCACTACAGCTGAATCGAGCTCGGTCCAGATCCGGGAGGTGTAGTCCGATGCAAGTGTCAAACCTTGAAGAAGAGCTAAAAGCTTCGCCTCAAAGCTCGAACCAGCCGAGAGAGGGGCACACTCACCTAGCCCACTTGGTACTAAGCCCACATATGTAAGCACTTATAAACATTCCCCCACTTTGGTATTTTTCTAATGTGGTACATCACTCTCATCACAACAAAGAATGAAAATTTCACTTCAAACTTTAAACACTTATATCTCTCACTCACCGGAATGCGGTTTTCAGAAAATAAGTACTCCACATTCATTTACTCTGTGAGTAGAACAATACTATAATATTTAATTTAATTAATTAATTAATCAATTAAATATTAATTATTAACAATTTGATCAAAAGACCAAATTCCAACCATCCCCCACATGAGTGAGATAACCTCATGCAAATGTATGCAATTGCAAAAGCTCAATCCTCAAGAAACATCTAAGTATCGGAATAGGTAGTTTGAAGCTTTGAACCTTCCCTAATCAAACATCATCGAGTACACATGCGGCCTAGTAAGGCTATCAAGCAACCCGTAGATATCAACCAAACAATAGATAGTCTCGTACACAAGCTGAGCCCAAAAGTAACTCAACCCCAATAGAACAAGGAAGACAAGCTACTGACCGAACCCACAACTCGGGCCGTGTCAACATATCTAACGAATAGAATAAGAGAAACTCGACACTATCTCTGCCAATGTTGAATGTACATATGGCACTTTTAAGCGGTACTAGGGAATCTGTTCGAACCCACGGGTTGGGTTGGGTCAGAACTAACAAGGTACACATAAGACCTAGAGTGTGGAGATGGAGCACAGAGTAGCTTAACACCCTATATGTACCCGTAAAAACACAAAGAACTAGCAAACATACACAAATCACGAAGCCCCTGCCAAGGCTGAATGTACATATGGCACATCCAACCGGTACTAGAGCATCTGGCCGAACCCACAAGTCGGGCCGCGTCAGAATAAACAAGGTTTGTTCGTTTTTCCAAGTATAGATAAGGAGGTTAAGCTGCTCAATGTGTTCCCTCTCCCCGCTCTGGGGTCTTATCTGTAAACAAACAAATCAACCGCCTAAAAGTGACCGGACACCACATACTAAACCAAAACTGTACTAAACCAACCATCATCAGAGAGAATATGGGAAAGGGAGCGCATGGTGCATCTCAACCATCCCAATATTAGAATGGCCAGTTGGGGTAGCCCAACTGGTCCATCCGAGTGAGCGCCTTCACATAGAGACGCAAAAGCAGCATCGAACACCTCCAGGGCAAGGGTCTAATCCCCCTACCGGCCAAGAAATCAGCGACGCAGTTTCCTCTCGAAAGATATGGGGGAACCACACGTCCAAGTTTCGGAGCAGGGCTCGGATACGCGCCATAGCGTGACGCACATCTGCAGCCCCAAGGTACCCCGAGGAAAGTATAGCAACCACTGCAGTTGAATCCATCTCAATCCCGATCCGAGAGGCGTAGTCCGATGACAAGGTCAAACCGTGAAGAAGAGCTAAAAGCTTCGCCTCGAAGCTCGAGTTGGGAGAGAGAGGGGCACAGAAGGCGACTAGGATGCAGCCATCGGGGCCTCGGACTACACCTTCACAATCTGCCAAAGCCTGGGAAACCCCATCCACAGAAGGAGTGAAGGATCCGTCAGTGTTGAGCTTGATCCAACCATCGTTGGGCGGACGCCATGATACAAGAGTGGATCACAGAACCCGCTGAGGCTGAATATAGGGTGGCATAAAGTCCACCGAAGAAGAGCATCCTCGCCAGTGCTGAGGAGCATGCTTCCTAGCCATGATGAGAACCCGCTGCTGATGAATCACCTGCCAAATCATGTGAGAAATACAAAAAAGAATGTCGCGATGGCTATTCATCTCCGTCCAAATAAACCAAACGAAATAACAGGGAATGAGAAAACTTATGTGCATGGTGGGGGCCTTGTGAAATGCCCGCCACCAGAATCCTAGTCTAAGTGCAATGGCAGTGCACGTGTGAATAGGTTTGTGCAAATCAGGAAACTAACCTGCGAAATGCTCCCAAATATAACTCGCCGCCGGACTCGACACGAATAAATGCTGGTCAGACTCTATAGAAGGGGAGGACTGACAACAAAAATATTTAGACGCTAAAGAGACACGACGAGATTGTACCTTTAAATCAACTAGGATCTGGTCATGGAGAAGCCGCCTTAGGAACACGGAAACAGCGGGAGTAATGTAATCATTCCAGATCTGAAGAAACAACAGATGTTTCGGCAACTTGTGGCGCACATGCTCCCAAGCAGAGGTCACCGAGAAATCACCATGACGAGTCAGCGCCCACCGCATCACATCCCGACTGCCTATCTCAATCGGAACAACACTCAAGCCCACAATAACATGCATATGCATACCATATAACGCATGCAAAGAATGCAACTTATCTTGGACCCATGCATGATCATACAAAAACATATAAATCGTTTTAGGGTGAGGATCAGTCCCAAGCAGACAATATGATCTGAGGGCAGGATCCCCAAACCACACATCGTCACAAAAGCTGATATCACCCTGCCCCACAGACCAACGCACAAAATGAGACATCAAAGGCCTAATGTGACAGAGACGATGTCAAATAGGACTATCATGCACATATGAACTCATAGAATAAATAAGATGATGAAGGATACATTACTTGCGCACAGTGAACTTCGCCCAGAGCGATTCTTGTGCAAGAAGCCGCCACCAAAGCATAAAACTGAAAGCTAGCATAAGCTTATCAAAACTAAGGATCCCAAGCCCCCCTTCATTAACAGGATGGCAAATCTTCCACCAGCTGATCCAGTGCCACTTTTTTGCTTAGCTGTCGTTCCCCAGAAGAAACGAGCCAGAAAAATCAAAATTAGAAAAAGTAAAAGAAAAATCAGGAAAAAAAAAAGGAAAAAAAAAACCAAATCAGAAACAAAAACAAAAAACAAAAAAAATGCATCTTCTTCTTCTTCTTCAGCGTCTCTGCCGCCGTCTTGTTCAACAGAGACGGCTATGTTCGTCTCCCTCTCTCTGTTCGACACCTCTTCCTCATCACGGCTTCCCTTCCTTCCCTCCGCCGCGCCGGACATTACCTCCAACAGAGCGGCTCTGGTAGCCCTCCGCTCCTCGGCGGGAAATTCGTCCGTCCTCAAGCTCCACCTCCCGGCGATATTATGGGGCTATCGAGCAATCTTGTGGCGAACACCATCTCCAATCTCTAAAGAAGAAGAAGATGGCGGCGTTAATGGCGGCACGGAGGTCGACAACGGTGTTAATGGTGCAGCCGTTGATTTTTTTTTGTTCTTTTTTTCTGATTTCTTTTTATAATCTTGGTTTTTCTTTTTCCTTTTCTTTTTCTTTTTCTTTTTCTGATTTTGATTTTGAATTTGAATTTTCTATTTTTCTTTTTCTTTTCTTTTTTTTTGATTTGGCGGCCACGTGGATGATGACGGGGATTCACGTCAGAAAAAATTGGGGGAAATCGAATTTTGGTCTATAATCGAACAATGTCCAAAGGTGAGGAATTTATAGGAATTTTTTAAAGTTTGATCTCGATTCGAAACAAACATTATAATTTGATGATTTAAGTGCATTTTTGCCTTTAAATTACTACTGGGAATGTTATTTTCAGTACCATGCATCTCCACGTCAACTCCATTGAATAAATCATTCATCGCATTTGGAACACATCCTTCAACATTATTTTTTCCACCACCTATAAGGCTATACCAACCCCAACATTCTTTTGAAGCATGGTGTCACTTCCACAATCAACATCCTCATTTAGGAGTAAGCTGCGGAATAGATGTTGAAGTCGGAAATGGAGGAAACTCATCATGATTTAACTTATCAACGTCGACAATGATGTTCGGAGAAGCAGTATGTTGATCAGAATCCCGACGAAGAAAAACCGGATGCTGGGGAAGTGCTGAAGGTTTAGTTTTCTGGATATAGTTGGAGCTCATCTTGGGTTCACTCGGTGTGGATCGGGTGATAGGTTTTTACGGTTGGTAGTAGTAGGCTTGAGGTGAAGATTGGTCTGATTTTTGGTTTGGGTCATGGCCAATTTAGTTATTTTAGAAGGTCTTGGATTGGGGTGGGTTCGGGACTGTTGGCTAGGAGATTAGGTGTATGGTTTTTGGGCTGGGAATTTTCCTCCGCCTGGGCCAGGGTAGTCGTGTTATTTGGGCCGTGGAAAGGCCACGATTGGATTGGGCTGGAGAAGGCAATAAAGCTGGGCTCGGAAAAGATGATCCATGAGATGGGAGCGGGCCCAATTCAGATTATGCCCTTAACTCTCATATATTAACTAAATTAGCATGGTGTTGCAGCGGGAAAAATTAAATATAAATTGTGTTTCTTAACGACTAAAAATATAGTAAAGCCGTAACCTACTATAATATTTAACCATGCACATATATCAAATCAATACTCCAACAAACATTATTAGAGATGGCACCTCTTTCAGATTTTATTTCATTATAAAGAAGCCGGTGCATGGAACGCGTTGAATTAATTTATAGAACCCAACTATAAATTTTCTGTTTTGAAGCTCAAAACAGAATGACATATTTTATCACGAGTATACGGAATATTCAATCCGTATACCATATAAAAATCGTCAAAGAAAATCAAAAACTCAAAAATTGTGCAATATCACAAATACTACCCTCATCTCATTAAATTAGTATTTTTTTTTTGGGTTGGAAAGTGAAATGTGTGGTTGTAATTAATTTGGGAAGAAAGAGTTAATTATACTCGCATATTCTTTGTCATTTTATGAAATAAGACTAATAAATGAAGTTAACTAAAATGGAAAGTAAAATTAATTTTATGAGATAGATCGAGATGGCAGAATGCATATACCAGTCACTCGGAAAAACAACAAAAAGAATAGAAAAGGTGGGCAGTTACCATTTTCAATGGTTAAGTTTCAAGTGGGTCTCACAAATTTAGTGGTATTGGGATCAACACTATTGAAGATAAAATCATTCATCGTCTTCCCAATCTTCCGCATACTGAATACGACTTAGAGGGTGTTTGGATGTGTTGCTTATAAGTTATTTAAGTGTTTATAAACATTTGTGGAGTGTTTAATAAAATAAGATGATTTAGAGTTTATAAGTTGAAAAAATAAACACTCCAAAAAAATAAGCTGTTAAACCTTAGCTTATTTGTGTTCATTTGTGCTTATAAGCTCAATTAGCCAAACACTCTCACAACTTATAAGCTAGTTAAATTTTATAGTTTATAAACTTCTTAAACAACTTATAAACACTTTGTGCTTATAAGCACTTCAAAATAAGCTTAACCAAACACCCCTTAATTATCAATGCAAGTAAGCGCGTAGCGTTGATAATCGGCCCAGTTTAATTGAAACCGGATTTTATACACCCGTTATTAAATTTATCGGCATTTTAGGAACCATGACATTTTAGTAGCCGGAATTGTTACCGGATAAGTTATTCGATTCCCGATTTTAATTCCGATTAATTCGTTTTATCATAAAAATTAAAATGTTTTCTTTTAAAACCTAATACAATAAAAATCTAGGACCATTTAATATGAATAAGTCTAAAATCATAGTTTCACAAACAAACAACAATTGTATCTGTGGTAGTAATTCTAACCAATCTAAATAAGTATTCCAACAAACAAGTCGTCGTCGTAAGCTCAAAATAATAATAACACCACAGATACAATTCCATAAACATAAAATCTAAATACGTCCAAAATCATAAGTTTTCAAGATCACAATTAGGATTATGAAATTTAAAAATAAATAAATTAATTAATTAAATTAACCGATATCCGGTTCTGTACGGATTACCTGAATACTGAAATTATATTAATTGGGTGGTATCTGTTACCGAATCGGAATCAATATACTACCTCCATCTTACTAAATTAATCTCACTTTCCATTTTCATTAATCTCACATGTTAGTCTCATTTTTTAAAATAGTAAAAAATATATGACTATAATTAATTCTCTCTCTTCATAATTAGTTGCAACACACATTTTATTTTTTGATTTACCTTCAAACCCCATAGAGAAATAATCTGATGAGATGTATGTAGTATTTAATACTCGAAAATGCGATTCCCTATTCAATATAGGTATTACACCGTTTGTCCCGAAATAACATAAACGCGTTGGTCTTTTCAGTTTTCTGTTGCTTTAACGGCGGTGTTTTTAATTAATCAAATATAGTTATCGTGGAATAGTCCCTTAATTTTTATATAACACCATAATTGACTTTCATGCAAGACATGGTCGTTATATTTGTTTTTACTTAAAGAAAGGGAAGTCAGGTAGGATTATCTCTCAGCCTTCGTAAATAGAATAAAATAAAATGAATTACTTGAAGGGATCAATTTATCCGAAACTCGTAGGTTCAACGGCGGAGCTAGAAAATTTCAACACCGGGGGCTGAAGTTCTGTGTTTCGCGATTTAGGAAACAAAATCTATATATTAGCATGGGCTGATCATTAAATTATGCATAATATACAATATAATTATCATTTTATAATAGCAAAAATACAAAAACATATGAGATGAGGTGGGCTTGAGCCACCCCTTGCTAAGGGGTGGCTCCGCCACTGCGTAGGTTGACCTAAGTAATTCGAGCGAAAGATAGTTTAGGGTTGAATATTTTAGCCTGATTTTTTTTCAACTCGAATGGACCAAACCGACTGACCCGACACCCGATAGGGTTGCCCGGCAAATTAACAGGTTGACATAGCCCCGAAAATTTTCATTATTTTGTGATTTACTTTGCTTTATGCATTGAAGTTTATGCCAATTTTTACTCACCATAGACATTAAAGAAAATATCCATCTTTATATATTTTCACATCTCAAAAATAGTTATTTTAATACATATTATGTGAGATAGAGTCAAATAATAAGAAACAAAGGTCATTAGGTTATATAATATGACTTATTTATTTCTTATAAATTTAAGATTTTTTAAATAAACTAGCGTGTTGCCCGCGCGTTGCGCCAGGAAAAATTAAATATAAATTGTGTTTGTGTTGGAATGTGAATGAATTTATTAAGCAAATTAAAAATAAAATTAGATGTTAGCTTAAATAATAGCTATTGGGTCTGAAAGTGAAAGTAGCCCCAGAAGTATAATTAGAAAAGAAAAAGAATAAATGCACCAGAATCGAACACGGGTCTATACTGTGCATCATTTTCCATTTTTGGTAAAAAAAAACGGGGATATTTTGGACATTTCGCATGTAACAAAATGTTAACATTTCTATTTTTAAGGAGATAAATAATTATTATATAGCAGTATAGAAGTACAGATACAGATAGATAAACTATAATTAATTATTGCGGTTACGAAGGCCTATGTCCAGTCGCCGGCTATGGAAAGTGGTTTACCCAATAGATGACCATTGGATCTACCAATGCTCGGCAAGGCTCGGGTCTCGGAGGGTGCTGGTGATTGGCTGAATATATACTTTCAAGCATTGGGTCGGAGCGAGTGGTTGGGAACGGTCCAGATCCATGAAACCAAGGGAGAGGATATTGCTTTCATATCCAAAGCTTGGGAGGTGAGAAGGCCAAAGAAGATGAGGAAAACGGCTGCATTCTTCAAAATGGACTTGCCGCCTATGGCTTTTCAGTAATTGGAAATAATTTTTTTTTTTGTAATCACTTTAGATTGAGAATGTATCATGATAAGTGAAAAGTTCAATATGTGCAGATACGAGTGCCATAAGTTCCAATAGTACGAATTGAAATGAGGGGTACATCAAAGTAAAGCTAGAAAATATTTCAGAAAATGTCAGTATTTTGCAAGCCAAGATCTAGAAGACAACAGTATCCAGCATTGTACCCAACGTTTGAACGATGTTTGAGGACATCAAGTTGGAGATGTGCTCCTCGAGATGCTTCTTCGCGTCTTGCTTTCCCACGTTAGCAATTGCCAATTTCTCAGGTGGAAGCTCGTCTTCATCCTGGACAGCTTTATTATACTTGATAGCTAGATTTAGCATCTCCTGTTTTCGTAGACAACAATTTGTGAATTACATGAATACAAGGAAGTAGAAATGCACACACACTTTAGATGTTAGGAAGAACATTATTGGTATGAGCTCTTTACACAAACATACAAATGTCATTTGTGGAAATGTATAATTCTTTATTCTGCTCAGTTAAATAAGAACGTTGATGCAAGAGCAGTAAATAGACCCTAATATAACTGCTTCTAGATTCCATCAGAAGAAATTGGAACTTGACACAATGGCAGTTATTTGCTTGACTCGTGGCTGCAGCTACCTATGTTGCACGGATACGTCGGAATGGTCGCCGTCCCCGTTCCGGGGACGTTCCGGGGACGGGGACGCCGTATATACGCCGGAATACGCCGGATTTGCTGCTGCCTCGCCATCGCGCTATCACCGCCTCGCCGCTCGGTGGAGGAGAATCTCGGAATGGAGTCTTGGAGCTGGAGAGTCAGCGGAAGGTGGGAGAGAAGGAGAGAATAGGCGAAAGAAGGAGAGAAGAGGGTCGATTTCTGTCGCTGCAGCAGATTTCTGTTTTGTTCTTTTACGGGAAGCGTCCAGCGTCTGCAGCAGATTTCTGTTTTGTTTTTTACAGGAAGAGGGAGAGAAGAGAAACCCTAATTTATATTGGGCCATTAGAATGGGCTATTATATTTAATTAATTTTGGGCTTTACTTTTAGTGTTATTTGTTGTTTGTTTGGGCCTATTATAATTTATTTTGGGTTAGATTATGTTTTATTTATTGTTTTATTTATTTTATTATTAAATAGTTGTGTTTTGTTTATATTATTGGTGAATTATGAATTTATAATATATATAAAATATATTTTAAATAAAAAAATTAAAACGTATTTTTGACGTATCGTATCATGATTTT
>JAOWBJ010027732.1:0-10770 GCA_028566335.1 Monarda citriodora
ACTCTCAAGAAAGAAAATAACTATGAAAGATGCATAGTTTTTAAGGCTCAAATCGCACAGGTTTTGCCTAGAGTCTACATGCTCAAAGTTAATAATCCAAGCTATTCCAGTAAGATGGTCTACTCATGCTTAACTCAACTTGAAGAGTTTCAAAAACAACAAATTTTCATCAATCATCGGCATCTCATTCAAAAACACATTCACCATCAACTACAATCCACAATCCCACTTCATATCTTAAGCAACACTTATCAGGAATCATGCTTAATCAAATAATAGCTCAACAACAAGCAACATAATTAAGTGGGATTTTTAAGGATTCAAACTACACTACCCAAAACAATAACATAAGTACAAAACACACGAAACGAATACCCCCCACACTTAAATGACACAATGTCCTCATTGTGTAAAGAAGGGATAAGACACAACCTGGAAAATAGCAAAAACCGCCAACAAGCATTCGATCATCAAATCTCTCCAATGCTCGAAACCTACACAAACAAACACCAAAGACACCACAAAAAGCATAAAACTGTACAGAATAAAGAAACACGAAAAACAAAAATAAAAACACAAATAAACAAAAAGACACAACCTAGTGCGAAGGGTGGTTAGGATCATCGTCCCGCTGTTGCTGCGAAGAGGAAGAATGGTGGATTCATGACCAACTTTGGAACTGTCTCTTGAGAGAAGTGAGCCTCGTGCTCATGGAGCCAAGAACTTGGTTCTGTGAGGCTATGCTGGCATGCAAGGTCCCCCACTGAGCATTCTGGGCCTGAACAAATCAATTGAATTGCGTCTGAAAATTCGAGAATTATGCAGGAATGCCAGACTGAGGCTGATAGGTGTACGAAGTAGGAGAAGGAGGATTCTCATATTCGGGCTCTTCTTCCACGGTCGCCGAAGTAGACAGTGCTTGTCGCGAGCTAGACGGTCCCGCGCCATCACCTCGTCCAGAGGCGCGTTGCTTGATAACACAAGCTCTCTCAGAATGTGGGATCATCTCTCTCTGTCTCTCTCTCATTTCGGATGTAATGAGCATTCTTCAAGTGAGAGGAGTTGATGATCAAGCTCGGGACATGCTCAATAGGGGTCTCATCAGTAATAATGCCCAAGGCTAGGGCAAGACCAGTGGCGATCTGAGCGAAAGCGGGGTGAGCAGTGGATTGTTTTTTAATGCCCGCAATTGCATTCTATATGAACCCCGTAATGCACACGTCCTTATTGTGCTTGGCGGACCACAGAAGAAAAACCTCATCTTTGTTCACCTTATTCGACTCCTTCTTACCCGACACATTAAAAGCCAAGAACTTATGCAACACAAACAAAGCCGGGTCTTTAAGAAAACTCGGAGATATCCCACTCGAGCTCCAATTATCAAAACCCATCAACTCAAGGCACCGCTGCCGTTCCAAGTCTACAAAAACCAAATGCATCACTTATCATTTTTACAGTGACCGTCACATCTTGACCCTTCAATCGACCCATGCTATCCTTAATTTGTTCAAATGTAACTATGAACTCCATACACAAATTATTATCACCCACAAATAGCATAGAGGAATAATTGAGCAACTTCAAAATCCTAAGATAAATGACCATAGCATTCCGAATACCAGCAAACCCAATGTTTCCGAATCCAATTGGCAATGAGGATTAACCTCTTTATCTTTTATATGAGTGTAGTAGTTACCTTCAATAGCTCAATGATTGATGAACGTGAAATTGTACATCTGTGAGAGATCAACATCATCTCCTTGGTCGGCCCCCATTGGGTGACGAGCACGCGCAGATTTGGCATCACCCTTAGCCGCAGCAGTGGGTCGGTCTCTCTTTTCTCGTCCCGTTGTGGTAGAGGAGAAGTAGGGATGAATTGGGCAAAATTGGGGACACTTGGGCCTGGCAGCGGCTCAGCGGCGGCTGATAGGTGGCGGACGGAGGCTGGCGGCTGATGGTGTCTGGTGAGCGGTGGACTGGCGAGAGGGAGTATGAACGCGCGCGGTGGACTGGCGAGAGGGCTGTAGGGTGCGACTGCTCTGAAATTAGGGATTTCCCTTTGAATCCCATCAAACCCCTTTTTGACCAGTCTTTAAGAATTGGGCCAGTGACCGCTCGGTACCCAGCGATCGCTGGGTACCCGTGGCTGGAAAAATTTCGGAAACGCGGGGTCCAACGCTCGCAGAAGGACAACGTCCGCTGGACATGCACAGCACGGCTGCTTGAATTTCATGCCAGCGACCGGTGCACCCCAACGACCGTTGTGACACTGCAGCTGGAAAACTTTGAGGTGGCTCGCACACCCAGCAAGCGAGGAAAACCAGTGGTCGCTCTATACGGGCCAGTGCTCGTTGTACGGCCAACGATCGCTGGAACACTCTGCTCGGTATAATTTTGAAAACACGCAAGAAAGCCAGCGACTGCGGCAACCAGCGAGCACTGGGTTACTATACCTGCCCAAATTAGAAAAAGAGAGAAATCAACCTTTACCTTTCACAAACTCAATCCTAACACTAAGAGAATAAAATAAATGCATTTATGAATTTGAAATGGTGGGTTGCCTCCCACTAAGCGCTTGTTTATCGTCATTAGCTCGACGTCCTTTTGCTTTAAGAAGGAGGTGGATCAGAAATGGGGATAGATTCCACCATGTGAGGCAAAGTGACTCCCTCGATATAAGACTTCAATCTTTGACCATTGACCATGAAAGAATTTCCCGTGTCTTCACTTTGGATCTCCACCGAACCATAAGAACACACCTTGGTCACTAAAGATGGTCCACTCCACCTTGACTTCAACTTACCCGGGAATATTTGAGTCGGGAATTGAAAAGCAAAACCTTCATCCCGAGCTTGAACTCCTTGTGAGCAATCCTTTAATCATGAATCTTTTTCACTTTCTCCTTGTAGATCCTTGAATTGTCATAAGCTTCATTCCTAAGCTCATCCAATTCTTCCAATTGAAGCTTCTTCTTAATAGAAGCATCCTTCAAGTCCATATTTGTCTCATTGATTGCCCAATAAGCTTGATTCTCAATTTCCACGGGCAAGTGACACGCCTTTCCATAGACCAAACGATAGGGACTCATCCCTAACACTCCCTTGAAGGCGGTCCTATAGGCCCACAACGCTTCATTAAGCTTTTCCGTCCAATCCTTCCTTGAAGGCTTCACAATCTTCTCCAATATCCCCTCAATTTGTCGATTGCTTGTCTTCGCTTGGCCTGAGGTTTGTGGATGATAGGGGGTAGCAATTTTGTATGTGATACCATTTTTCTTCATAAGCTTCTCAAAAAGCTTGTTACAAAAATGCATTCCCTCATAACTTATGACGGCTCATGGAAGTCCGAACCTACATAAATTGTTCTCCTACACAAACCTTAGAACAACGTGAGAGTCACATGTCCTCGTGGGGATAGCCTCAACCCACTTGGACATCTAGTCAACCACAAGGAGAATATATTCAAAAGAATTTGACATAGGCCATGAAATCAATACCCCATACATCAAAATTCAACCACAAGGATATGATTAAGAGGCATTTCATTCCTTCTTTATATGTTGCCTACCCGTTGGTAACGGTCACAAGCTAAATAGAACTTTTGAGCATATTTAAAAAGAGAGGGCCAAAACAAACCACTTTGAAGTATCTTGTGTGCTGTCTTTTGCCCTCCAAAGTGCCCTCACATGCCCTCTGGAAAAGTCGGAGCACGTTGGTTTGCTCATTTTCCAGAATGCATCGCTGGATGACATCGTCTTTCCCAAGCTTGTATAGGTGAGGATCGTCCCAGAAATATTGCCTACATTGAAATAAAAATATTTTCCCTTATTGGGAAGTAACATCAAATCCATCATGAAACTCTTTTTTAGCAAGATAATTGACAATGTCGGCATACCATGGTTCGATCACAATTTTGCACACATTTTCAAAGGGAGAGGATTGAGCAATTTCAGAATATTAGAGCACAGAGGAGCATTTTCAAGTCTAGATAAGTGATCCGCCATAAGTTTATCACTACCATTTCTATCTAACACTTGCACATCAAACTCTTGTAACAAGAGCACCCATCTAATTAGCCTAGGTTTGGCTTGTGCATTAGTCAACAAGTGCCTCAAAGCACCATGATCGCTGTAGACAATTACTTTGAACCCTAAGATATAAGAACAAAATTTATCCAAAGCAAAGACTACGGCGAGCATTTCTTTTTCAGTGGTAGTGTAATTTATTTGAACCGGATTCAAAGTCAAACTAGCATAATAAATCACACGAGGCATCTTATCCACACGTTGACCAAGCATCGCACCTACGGCTGACCAATTAGGACCAACAATGATAGGGGTGGACACTAACTTAGCCTTGAGAGTATTGAAAGCATTCAAACACGACTCATCAAAATCAAATGAACATTTTGGGCTAGCAAAACGACATAGAGGTTGACCTATCCTAGAGAAATCCTTAATGAAAGGTCGGTAAAAACCGGCGTGTCCTAAGAAACTCCGGATGCCCTTAACATCACGAGGTGGGGGTAATTTTTCAATTACCTCTACCTTGGCCTTATCAACCTCAATACCTTTAATGTCGGTCAAACTCCACCCAAATGCCATTTTGTTCTTCTTCAACACCTGGAGAAGGTCGACTTGCTCTCTTTCATTTAAAAGAGACGAGATGATCATCGGCTTCTTGTTCCCTTGTTCAATGAACACATACTTCAAATGGGAAGGAAGAGACTTCAACTCCAAAGAATCGGAGGTAGTAGAGGGTGCTTTGCTTTCAAATGGTCTTGGAGTTTCCACTTCTTCACCACTTTGGTCTTCTTCCTTAGACTGAATTTCCTCCTCTCCCGACTCTTGTTCTTGCACAAAAGAAGTCTCTACCAAAGAATCAATTGCATCAATGTAGGAACAATTATTAATAATGGCAGTCAGAATAGGACGACTCTTATGCATCAAAATAAAATATTCTCTCATAACACAGACATAGTAATTGTGCCATTTTCACATCAATTAACGTGTTAGTTGTAGCCATAAAAGGTCTACCAAGCAGAAGAGTATGTTCCACACCGTTTTCGTGCACTTCCCCAATTTCCAACACCACAAAATCCACGGGTACAATTAATCCACCCACACGAATAAGAATATCCTCTATGACACCCCTAGGATATCTAATAGATCGATCCGCTAATTGCAAGCACAAATGAGTGAGTTTCAAATCACCTAATCCTAATTGCTTAAAAATAGAATAAGGCATCAAATTTATATTCGCACCAAGATCTAACATTCCAGTAGCATGCTTACCATTTCCTAGAGTGATATTGATAACAAAGCTACCTGGATCGAGTTGCTTTTGAGGAATCGGTTGTTGCATGATTGTACTAGCCACCTCCGACACCATAATAAGATCGTTCTCATCAAACTTCCTCTTCTTGGAAGCCAACTCTTTGAAGAATCTCACATATGCCGGTACATTCCGAATTACATCGAGCAATGAAAGATTGACGCTCACCTTCGAAAGCATCTTGTAGAACTCGGTTAATTGTTGATCTTGCTTGTGATTCCGAAGCCTTGAAAGGAATGGAACGGGAGGCACATACGGGTTTGGTGTCTTATGGAGTTGCTCGTTGCCTTTAGTAGGGCGAGCCTCATCTCGTTTTGCATCTTCCTTCGGCATGGATGGGGGCCAGCGATCGTTGGGATCATCAGTCCGACTTCTAACGGGAAGTGTCCAGCGGGCGTTGGGGTCTACGCGACCACTAGGTTGCTCCGGCTGCCTTCCTACAGTCTGTTCCCCGCCTTGTTGTTCACAACCTTCCCACTCCTCAACACTGTCACTGCTTGAGCTTAATGTGGCTGGATTCCTTGGCCCGGAATCTTTCCCACTTATTGGTTTTGTTGTAATTGGTTCATTGCACCAGAAATTTGATCCATCGTAGTTTCAAGCCTCTTGATGGTGGCGTCTTGGGTCTTTCTAGCCAACTTGCTTTCTTGCATAAATGCTGCAAAATTATCCTCGAAATTGACCTTTGGTTAAGGTGGAGGAGCTTGTTGTTGGTATGGTTGATGGAAAGGTTGTTGTTGAGGAGGTTGAGCAAATTGTTGATTCCTTTGATTGAATTGCCCCAAAAATTGTGTTGAGGGTAGAACGGGGGCTGTTGTTGATAGAATTATTGAGGAGGCTGATAGTAATGATGTGGAGGAGGGTAGTATGCTTGTTGTTGATTGAAGAATGATTGTTGAGGTGGATACCTAGGAGCGAATTCTTGTGGAGGCTGTCGGTTTTGGGCATTAAGATTAGGCCCTTGCCCTTGAAAAGGTCTTCCTCCAAAATTTTGTTGAGCTTGTGGAGGTTGAAACCCTTGAGCCGCATACACTTCGACTCCCCCTCATATGTCAATTCGGCCATCCTAGGACAATAATCAACACCATAGCCTACCTCTCCACATATATCACAATGTTCTTGCTCCACTTCGGGTTATGATGGAAGACCCATGTCGAATCTCAAAGGAAAAGTTTGCAGGGAGATTGATTGTATAGCAATCGAAGGAAATCGATCTAATCCTATGAAAGGCAAGTAAATCGCAAAAATATAAAGGAAAGTAATATCGCAATTGAATCTAACTACAATAGACATGATCCAATCCTAAGCTAAATTGCACCAACAAATCATAGAAATTAAACCCAAGGCAAGGAATGAAATCAACACCCATAGCATTCTCACAAGCAATTTGAAATCAAACAATAGATTCAAGGAATTAAATGGGTAAACTACCTAGGCAGGAATTGAAATCAAGTAATAAACAATAGATCTAAGAAATCTCCAAAGTAGTTGTGAAATGGGTGAAAAGCAAAAACTGCAGGAAATCATAGCATAAATGGATAAAAGTGCATAAAGTTGAGAGAAATCCTAGAAAATGTAGAGAGTAGCTTCAATTCGTCACAAATCCTTGCCAAATACTTGAAATCTAAGCTAGAAATTGAGTTTGTATCTAAAATGAAAGAGGAAACGAGTTTGATGTTTTGAATTTTTGAAAGTGAAATGGTTTCTGTAACATCCTTTTTTAGAACTTGTAACTCGATGTATTTTGAGCTCCGACTTGTGAAATCCAAATGTTTAGTAATTATTTGCGATATTAAAAATTCCATTTATTTTTGTTTGATATTAAGATCTCAAAAATTTGAGTAAGGAATTATCGAGTCCAATTTAGTATTGGTCAAGCCCATTATTCTTGTAAGTAAAGGGGAACCCATTAGTTTTGATTCATGCACAAGAAATGAGAAATGAGTGCGTTTGGTAGGGGGTGATAGCAGGGGTACAAGTGTTTCATCACCCCTTTTACCGGTTGTTTGGTAGCAATTTGAGGGAAACAACTCTGCCCGCATTCTCAGGTAAGGCCCGATCGAATTTGCCTGTTAACTAGTGTTTCTTTTACCCGAAAATTAGGTGGGTATGTTTAACCCCATTGAACAGTGTAAAAAATGGAACTTTTCACTTTCCAATTATACCCTCACCATTTCAACTTCATCTTCACCGAGAGGCACTCCGCTTCAGTTTCACATTCCATGGATCTGTGGTTATTGTACCTCGAAACGGCTCCAATCAGGTTGAGAAGACCCCAGGTTTATCAACGGAGATTCAACCGCTCTCTCTCTCTTTCACTGTCGCGACGAGATGCGAGGAGGTTCACGAGATACAGAACGAGGTCGAACGCATCCAGGCCGAGCGGCGATTCAGCGTCCCTCCGTGGCGACCTGGGGAAACTGCTAGGGTTTGCGGCGGGGAGGAATTGAGAGAGGAAGAGGGAGAGTGGATCGGAGAGAAACGGATCAGGGGTAGGGTTTTGGAATTCCTCGACGAAGCCGGAGTTGCAGGTGGGGTAACTCACGTCGCCGCCGGGGGTGGGGATGATAGAAGCAAAATTTTTCAAGTTGCCCTTACCTGGAGATGACAGGATGATAGAAGCCGGAGATGCATGTAGTTGCTGGAGACGACGGGATGATAGTTGCCCTTACCTGGAAAGTCAAAATCCAAAAGGACAAAAAATTAAAAAAAAAAGAAAAAAGAAAAAGAAAAACTGAATAGAAGCAAATTTTTTCAAGTTAATCACCTTCTATCAAACATGGGGTAAGGGGCCCCACCCTAATTTTTTCACCATGCTTATGACCCTCAATTTTGGGATCATTTTTTTCATCCATAGTTTAGAGGTATAATCCCAACATCCCTAGTAAATAAATATCTAAGTTGGGGGGACAATTCCTCATTATTCATTACCCACTTTCTCACTCTAGAAATCAAGAGAAAGAAGCTCTCCTCTCCCTCCATCCTTCCATTCCCGTCGGCCACCATTTTTCCACCGAAATCGCCACCTCCAGCGACTCCTCAAGCCTCTGATCACTCTCAAACTTTGTCCTCCCTCATAATCTAGCCCACATGACACAATTTTGGAGTTAAATTCCCGATCCAAGTGTTGCAACATGAACATGCAAGCTCCGACCTTCAAGCTTGAAGAACCCACTTCGATTTCTTACTTTCGATTGAGGTAATTCATCTTTCTCTTGAAGATTAGAGCTAGATGTGAACAATATATGAAGTTTTGATAGTGATAATTGATGAACCCAACCTTGCCTAAAGAGAGAAATTATATGCATGTTCAATCCTTGTTCATAATCTTCATCTTCTTGATGTCTAAAGCCCACTCATGTGTATATTGTTGAGGTCTCTCATATTTTTCCCTTGAAAAATTTCTTCCAACCATTGTATGAGGTCTTTCTTATGTTTTTATTGGTAAAAATTTGTTCATTATATGATGAATAAGAGCTCTCATGATGATGAGTTGTTCATAGACTTCAAAGAAAAACTCTTCCTGAATTTCCAGAACAATACTGCCGACTTTCAGGCCCTATTTCTTTAAAACTGTTAATCTTCTGAACTTGATTCCTTTTCCATGTTGTATTATGTTTCCTTAGCTTTCTAAGCATGCATCATGCGCCTGATTTGGAGCTCGTATCGATTTTTAGTGATTTTTACAAGATGACCTGTCAAACAATTCGAAAATGCTGTCACAACATCTGTACAAATTTTGAAACCGCGATTGAGCAAATTAGCTTGCTTAAAGTTGAAAGGTTTGTTAATAAAAGTTGTTCCTTGTCTTCTGATCTTAAATTTTGATAACTCAAATACTTCTTTTGGTAAAATATTCACTGGGTTAGAGTCCCTCAAAGTCAGGGTGTCAAATCTACCCTGTTTCAATTTTCAGATTTGAAGTACTTATTTGAAACGTGTCCAATTCCCAATCCACATATGATAAAATTTGAAAATTAAAGTATGTAGTAGCCTCGTATCATAAGTCATGTTCCAAACTAAGCTATATTAAAAGAGAAATATTTTTTTTCCTAACTGACGCAACTTTCAAATTCATGCAAGAACAATATGAGTTTTTGACTCTCAACTCATAAACCATCCAATTTTGGAGCCTTAAATGTATAACTATAAAAAGCCTAACCTTTTAGCTTCTCATTCATATGTCACACTCTTCAAACAGGGTCATTAGCTCAAGTTATAGACCATTTCGACGATACTAAGAGTATATTTATTTTGTAGGGCCTATACGAGAACCACAGACTTAGGATTCTCGTCGCGAGTGTAACAACCAAGCTTTACTTTCGAGGTGGGCTTTCTAACTAAAAACCCCTGTGTGGGCTTTTGTGAAATAAAGCATGATTTATTTTTGAAAGCATTCTCTTGCCATGAATGATTTCTATTTTGTATGCTGCCTATCTGTCGGCTTCGGCCAATTTATGTAAATCGAATTCGAGTCCCAGCATGTGTTGCTCAGACTAGTGTACACGTTAAGGTTCGTATCACCGCAAGGTGTGCGATCAAGGTTTTAGAGGAAGTCGGCCAACTTCTCTGAATTGTTTATATTAAGGGCAGATAAGGAAAAACACTAAAGAACTTAGACTACGCAGCCGCTTTTAAGATCACAAATGTATTGATGAACATAGGTCCTTTTAAGAAAATCCCTATGTTTCATAAGTACGTGGCTTGACAATAAAGTGATTTGGGCGTGTGTCCACTGAGTGCTTTGTACTCAGCCCTGTACATGTTTTCCCTATGTTCAGGTTGAGAAGGCTGAATCTCGGTGACCGGCGGACTTTTGATCTTGCATCAATGAGTCTAAGAAATCTATTGGTAGTGAGTGTCTTCATACACATACTGTTAGATCATTCCGCAGCATTTTCGAGCTCACATTCGATTGAGTTATAATACAACTTAGTTTTTCCAATGCGTACATTTCAAGTATCCATAATTCCTTTCGATGGGTTGTAAGAAAAACTAACATTTATCTTATCTTTTGGTATAACCGATCTTGATTAATGTAATGACCCGAAATTTTAGAATAATAAGATAAGCGATTTCGCTTCAAGGTTTCGAAGCGTGAATGTGTTTTAAGAAGAAGTTTAAAGTTGTTTAAGTAATATCGCCAAGGCGAAGTACCATGAGTGCCTAAAGAGTTTGATAAGCAAGAGTAAATACTAAGCTTAATGAGAATAGCCAAGGCTAACCGAATAATTGTGTATGAGCGATCTTTAAATCGCTTAAGTTCATTCCTTAGAATGAAAGTTAAGAGAGAAAGAGAGTCCGCTCCAAGTAGTTCGGAGTGACTCAAAGGTTATCTGGGTTTCAAAGAGCGAGGAACCAGTCCGCTTGCTCAAGCGGAAGCGAGTTGCAAAGCTCGCTTGAACTAGTCCGCTTGTGTGGATGAAAACGAGTTGAA
>JAOWBJ010028059.1:0-10767 GCA_028566335.1 Monarda citriodora
CTGTTGGACTTTCCCTGAGATTCGACTTGGGTTACCTTATCACTTGCTACTATTAGATCTCTTTCTATTGGGAGCACCTTTAGGTAAACCAAAGCCGTTACTCTAAAGAAATCATTCTACAACGCTTAACTCAGTCTTGAACTTCCAACTCTAGCTCAGACTCAGAAAAATCTTCTTAGTGTTTAGAGTTGCGTCTTGTTGAGTTCCTTAGCACTATCTAAGTTCTAAGAAGTAGTATAGTCCTCATACCTTAAGTATTCTTGTATCTAACTTGAATACTTAAGAAGAGGATTATCCTGTCATACCTTTTGCACTCATTATAAAAGGATAATCTTATAGTCAAAGATCCTTGTATAGATTCAACAAACCCTGTACTGTCCCGAGTGAGACCAAATTCACTCACATTCAGCCAGAGGACGCAAGATCTGTGCAACTTGTCTTACCGAGGACTGAAGAACCGGTAGCTATCTTCGATAGAGACTTGTCTTACCGAGGACTGAAGAACCGGTAACTATCTTTGATAGCGACTTGTCATACCGGGGACTGAAGAACCGGTAGCTATGTTCGATAGCGACTTGTCTTACTGGGGACTGAAGAACTGGTAGCTAAACTTGTTTAGCGACTTGTCTTATCGGGGACTGAATAACCAGTAGCTAAATTTGTTAGTGAATTCCTTCCAGGTTTGGAAGAGAGTGGACGTAGGAGTTTCAGTCTCCGAACCACTATAAAATCCGTGTCTTTGCCGCTTTATTTCATTCCTGTCTTTATTACTTTGTTAATTGCATATCTCACACACAAACTTAAGCAAACAAATTCTGTTTTCAAAGCATGAGGTTTTCTTAAAAAGCACTTAACCGCTCGCCACATTCCGCAAGCTCAAGCTCTAAGAAAGTGACCTTAGCCGCTTGGACTTATCCGCTCGGAAAAAGTCGCTCAGTCTTAGCTCGAGTGATTTTCTCAAAGAAGGGATTTCACAATTCGGTAATAATTTTGAAAAAGATGATAAATCCTCTACACACGTATTCACCCCCCTCTACGTGTGTTTGTGCTTTCCGGGCCAACAAGTGGTATCAGAGCAGAAGTTCATTAGAACTACTGCTTTGCATATCAAAGTCACTTCAAATATTTTGAAGCGACTTAGTTGAGTTCTTTGAACAGATCTTTTAAAAGAATACCTTGCATTAAACTGTTCACTCCATATCGCATTTCACTAATCACTCTCTAAGATGACTTCCTCAGGATCACTACCGTAGTTCTCCGTTGAGAACTATAATATGTGGAGTTTCAGAATAGAATCCCACCTGGCATCGCTCCATGACAAAATGTGGGAGGTCATTACCGATGGCCCCATCATAGTTATGAAGCTTCTTATTACAAGTGGAGTTCCGGGTGAAGTGACTTATGTCAAAAAGCCACATGAGGAGTTTGCCGTTGCCGACTACAAAATTGAAAATCTAGATCGGGTTGCGAAGAATGTCATCCAGTCAACAATCTCAGATGAACACATCGGTAGAATTATGAAGTGCAAGACTGCAAAGGAGATGTGGGACACGCTTGCTCTCCCTCACAAGGAACGGAAAAGATTGAAGAAAACAAGTTGTCCGTTCTCATGAGAGAGTTTGAAGCGTTGTCAATGAAGCCAAGTAAGAGCATGGAGGCATTCGAGACAATGGTATTGGAAATGGTTACAACGCTCAACACCCTAGGCAAAGAGATCTCACACAAAGAAGTGAACACCAATGTTTGACATGCCCTCTCTGGCAAATGGCAAACGATCAAGGAGAATTGCCTCTTCAACAAAGACTTAGGCGCTCAATCCCCTGAGGCCTTGTTCTCTGATTTCAAAGCAATGAAATTCCACATCAACATGAAGGAAATCAGAGAGAGCGAAGAGGAAGAGAAGGTTGTACCAGAGAAGGGCCTCGCTTTCAAAGCCACTTACGTAAAGCAAGCGGATTTTGCATGCGCTTTCTCCGAAGGAGAGATGGGAGACATGTCAAGGGAGGAACTGAGAGAATTCGCTCTCACGTTGATCCGAGGGTTCAAAAACTCCAACGCTCGTGCTGCAAAGTACAAGCGGTTCTACAAGAAGCAGCAAGGGCCATCTGGTCGCTTGCCCAACAAAGCGAAAGCGAAGTCGAGTTCCGCTTGAGGATCTGCCGGTGTCAAGTACACCGTGAAGTGCTACGAATGTCACAAGGCTGGCCACTACAAATCAGAATGCCCCTCGCTTTCAGAAAATGAGAGAGAGGAGTTGAAGGCCAAGCTCAATGCCCACAGAGCGTACATTGCGGAGGAAGCAGACATTCCTGTGGATAAGATCAATAATGACGAGGATCAGTTCACAGATGATGAATCAGAAGGGGCCCAGGTGTCGCTCGATATGGCGTTGCTCGCTTTCGATGAAGAAGAGCCTGAATTTAACCTCATGGCCAGAATTGACAATGAAGCGGAGGATGAGGTAACATTATCCGAAAACCCTAGCTCATCCATTTCACCCGCACACGTGCAGAGCATCCGGATGCTCCTCAAGAAAATGAGGAGGATACGGATTCGCTCTTTGACAATGAGCTGCTTGGAGATTATCTCGACTTGGTTGAGAATCACTAGGCACTGCAAGCTCTCGTATGTCGCTACATGAGCGAAAATGCTAAGCTGACCCAAGAGCTTGAATTCCTCAAGGGAAGGCAAAGCGAAGTCGCTTGTGAACATAGCGACTATGCAGAACTGCAGGCGAGTCGATAACTACTTGAGCGATTGCTTGCTGACAGCCACTTGGAGAACTCCAAGCAAGCAACCCAACTCGCTCTTAGAAATCAGAAGCTAAGAGACTTGGAAAGCAAGCTCAGTGATCTCCAAGAGAAGTTGGAAATCGCTCAAGGGAATGAACAACATCTGACCTTTAAACTCAAATCTCTTTATGACGCATCTCAAGCGACTAAAAAGATTGAGCAATCCTTTCTGCCTCACGACTCAAAAGAAGGGATTGGGTACATTGTTGTTCCCAATAAACCCTCTACCTCTTCCGGTCCCACTTTCGTACGTTCTTTAATGAATGTATCGGAGAAGCCCACTGCATCTTCGGTACATGCCGGAAAAAAAAAAAAGAGAAGGAAATTCCCAGCAGTCCTCCCAAAACCTCAAGGGAGTGACTGGCTGAAGGTGAAGAAGGCCAATGACCAAGTGAGGCCGAAGCGAAATACGCCTTCCAGACCCCGAAGATATTTCATTAATCAAGGGGGAAGGTAGCCCGCTTCCAAGCGAATTCCAAATCGCTTTAATTCACCTGCGAAATTTCAGGGCAGAGCGAACTACTTTAAAAAACGGAACTTTTGCTCAAACCCTAAGCCATTCCATCATCAAGTTTGGCAATATGCCGAGGATGAAGTACCAAAGCGAACATTGCGCTCGCAGAGATATCGCTTCAGAAGAGACTTCGCTTAGCGACGTTGGTCAAGCGACTTTCAGTCCGGGAATGTCACTCAGCCTGTTTTTGTGCATCACTACTCATGCTACTGTGAAACTCACCCTCACAGTAGACCAAAGGTTCAAAGGCCTAAGCCTCAAGCGGCTTCAAACATGAAACCTGCTATGGCTAAAAGCCAAACTACTAACCCCAAAGGACCCAAATTCATTTGGGCACCTAACGTTTGTTCTTAATTCATGCAGGGGAAGCAGGTAGTCCAGATCGCTCGAGGAAGGGCACATGAAGGCGCTATATGGTACCTAGATAGCGGATGCTCAAGACACATGATTGGTGTCAAATCCTTCCTCACGAATGTCATAGATAAAGATGACCATTAGTGACATTTGGTGAAAACGCTGTTTGTGTGATTTTTGTGTCTATTTTACCTTAGCATTTTGTGTTGTGTGAGTCGTATTATTATGTGTTTTTGTTCTCGTTTACGTGTGTTTTTCGTCTTTGTGTTTCGTAGGAGATATTGGTGAATGATATACTTTTTGGGTGAAGAAGTGAAGAAAGAGTAAAGAGGGAAGAGAAGAAGGAAGAGAAGGAGGAAATCACGGAGCGGACTGGCCGCGAGGGCCAGCCACCGCTGGCTCAACCCCGCGCCCGTTGGCGCCATCCACCAGGCCGAACTGCCGAGGCTAGCCAGCGACCGCTGGCCTAGCCCACGGGCGCTGGCCAGTCGGAAATCAAGCTCGAAAATTACCTTGTTTCATTAGGGTTTTGACCCCTATATATATGAGATGATTTTGTAAACCCTAGCACACCTTCATGCACGACTCTTTATTAATTTTTCATAGTTTTTAGTCTATTTTTATTACGTTGGAGCTTGGAGAATTCAAGACTTGAAGTTCAATTCAATTAATCGGGTTTTTCGTTCTTTAACTTTATCTCTCGTTCTTGCTTTTATTTATTGCTTTATTTTGCTCGCTTGATTCTCTTAAGTTCCTAGTTTAGGTTATTGTTTTCTTTATTGCATTACTTAGGTTTAGATTTCAATTATTCGTTTTAATCGCTTTTGGTTTTTAGTTTATTTAAATTCCGTCTAGGTTAGATTTATTGCTTTGTTTCTTGCTTTGATTTTAGGTTAGATTTATTTTCTTTGCTTGCTTTTGATTCTTAGATTTAGGTTTATTATTCATGTCTTTGTTCGCTTCGTTTATTGCTTTCTTAGTTTTAAGATTTATTGCTTTCTTTTATTTTCCATGCCTAGGTAGTTTTATCTGCTTTCATTAGATTAGGTTTATTGCTTCCTTTTACTGCTTTCTTAGGATTTAGAAAACTCTCTTAAATTCTTGTATTTAGTTTTAGGGTGTTTTATTTCTGTAGTGTGTGTTTCTCTACATAGTTGATTCCCTGTTGGACTTTCCTTGAGATTCGACATTGGGTTACCTTACTGCTTGCTATTCCTGATCTCTTTCTATTGGGAGCACGTTTAGGTGAAACAGAGGACGCTGCGGCTTTTGCGGCCACGCAGGGGGACGTTCTCCGTGCATTTGCGGAGAAATTGTTCCTCAGTGGACAATTCTCTTCCTTCGTCGGGGACCTTGTGAATGTGGTCTCCAAAACTGCCGATGCAGGCGAGGAGGTTTTCCTTTCTCGTTATGCAAGGACAGTGGCTGCTCGGCTGCAATCCTTGCCGCTGATGGAGGAGCTGGCCGGCACTATGGTGCCATTACTATGGAGGCTGTCCCGGCTTGCGAGGCGGATCGCGACCCGAAGATGGAGGCGGCTTACGCTGCTTTGGGTCCGGTGTCTCCGGCTCCCATAGCCGATGAGGATGAAGACGAAGAGGAGGGAGGTGGAGAAGACACGCCGGTCTCTCCTCAGCACAAAGAGCCTTCCCCGGCAAGGACGGAGCAGCAGTAGCAGAATCCGGAGACCACTCCGGTTGTAGGCGAGGGTGAGCCGAAGACTACCGAAGAAGCGGGGGAGGAGCGAATACCGAAGTATGACCACTCCCTTCTTTTTCTTCTTTTTAAGTCTAGATATTATGAATTATGTACTCCGGCCTAGCTGCCCACCTCATGTACTTTTGCCAAATAAATGAATGAAAACATTTAGCACTTAACTTTGCACCATTTACACTTTCATTTCTTGCTTTCAATTTATGTAGCCTTCTACTTTTAATTGGGATGCCGAACTGAAAGAATTACTCTGTATTATGAATTCTAAGGAGTTAGAAATACTGCACTGGAAAAAGCTGTATTCTTCGGCATTTAACGAAGCAGAGAGCATGGCTCGTGCGGACCAAATAAAATTTGACGAACTGGTCGCCCGGACCGTTGAGCTGGAAACCCTTCTTGCTGATATGAAGACGGAGTTCCGATTGACTAGAGAGGAGAATAAAGAATACGAACAGATAATCCGGAATGCTGGCGGACTCACCATTAGTGATACTCTGGATAAAATATGGGAGGTCTGGAACCGTAGCCGTGAGGTGAAGAAACAACACGGCTATCAGAACAATGAGTACCGTTCCGAAATACAAATCATCCACCAGCTTGCTGGAATATACCCAATCATCTTTGTTCGGCATCCGAGGTTGAAGAAGACTTTGGAAGATTTCCCGCCTTTAAGGAGTACGAACTTCAATTGGGACCCCAAGCCTACGGAGCAAGATCGGCAAGAAGACATGGCTCGGCTTAATAAGAGAAGAAACCGAGGAAAGAAACCAGCCAGTTCATCTTCTCGGAGTCGGAATGCCGGAGCGGAGAAGAAGTCATTTAGCTTAGATATGCTTATGCTAGCTGAAAAGCCTTCCGTCTTCGTTGACAATTGGTTGTACCGAAGTGTGCCGAAGAAACATGCACCGTAGTTGTAATAGATAGAAATATATGTACAAGAGTTATATACTTAATGAAATGATTCTCTTTTGCTATTAAAATTATTGCAGCTTATTTACAGAATTTACGTTTATTATTGTGTTCGGCTTTTATGACCGAAGTTGAGTGTGTCCTTATTTGGCGAGTTTTATCGCTAGGATTGGACTTCCTTGAACGTGTTTTAGTGTATCTAATTCGTAATGACGAAGTGCTTTAGTTGTGAACCTTGACAAGTCTTGTACCTTCTTAAAGAAGATTTTGACTCTCATATCTTCGGCTTTACTCGAAAAGGGGGCCAGCCTTTTGAGTTGTGATAATGGTATATAAATGAGACTTCGGACACATGCATGATATATGACAATAAATAACAGTGAAATAAAAGAGCAAATAGTCGAAGAAAAGATTTTATAAATAGATTAAAATGTACAAAGACTGTAGTAAAAAGATAATGGATTGACCGAACACTCAAACCTTAAATGACCGGACTTACATGAGAAGAAGAAGTGACAATCCTCATTTATATGTAATATTTCTTGAGGTTCGTAACATGCCAAGTGCAGGGAACTTGTTCGCCGGACATATAGGTTAGTTTGTAAGACCCCTTGCCGAGAACTTCACTCACCCGGTATGGCCCTTCCCAAGTAGCTTCAAGTTTACCAAGTTTTTCGGCTTGGCTCACTTTGTTGTACCTTAGAACTAGATCACCCACTTGGAATTGCTCCATCTTCACCCTTTGGTTATAATATTGAGCTACTTGCTGCTTGTATTGGGCCTCTTTTATGAGGGCAAGTTCCCTCTTTTCTTTAGCTAAATCGAGCTCAGCCCTTAGTCCGTTATTGTTCGGTGTTGAAGTTTAGTGTGCGGGGACTAGGCATGCCGATCTCTACCGGAATGACCGCTTCGGCTCCGTATACTAGACTGTACGGAGTCTCTCCATTAGCGGTTCGTGGAGTGGTTCGATAGGACCACAGGACTTGAGGAAGGTTTTCAACCCAGAGTCCTTTAGCTTTGTCTAACCGAGTTATAAATGATAGAAAAATAAAGAACACGATGGGATTTACGTGGTTCGATTTACTAAGGTAAATCTACGTCCACGGGGAGAAAATATTCTAGCTTTTGTATTGCTTCAAGTGCTGATTACAGTGTATTAGAATCTACCCCTTCTAATCGACTAAAGGTGCTATTTATACACCTATACTAGTAGGGTTGGACCTGCAGGCCCAACAGGAATGGGGTTAACTGCTTTGGAGCAGTTATCGGCAACATGGGACGTGGGTGGTGGTCGTGCATGGCCACGTCACCTACGTCATTGATTAGTTTCAAAAGTGACTGAAAAGTTACAAGTGTCTCGCTTCGTACCGAGCACTTCGGTTATGCCGGAGTCCTTGATACTGCGCCATTAACATCCGATGTAACTGGCTTCGGTACTGGAGTAGTCTGCTTATGCTTTGGAGCTGAGAATCTGAATAGGGTGTGGTAAGAATCGCATTGCCGAACTACTCTTATTAGACCGAAGTGGTTTGGGCCGATTCCTCAAGCCTATGCTGTTATGGGCCAAATATAATGGGCCTTTCCATTGAGCTTGGGGGATTTGGGCCATATCCCATCAAAAACCTCAGAATTAGGAAACTGAAAGCCACGGAAGTAATCAATATATCAATTCCAAAATAAGAAAAAATGTGGCAATAACATCATTCAAAATCAATTAGGGACAATGATTGTCTGTGATGCTGAAAACCTACCTATTTAATGAGGGAAGTTTTTTTCCTTCTGATTAGAGTAACCAATGGATCCTTCTGAGCTTATGCTTCTCTCTTTATCTCCATTCCTTGATTTAAAGTTTTTTTTTTGGAATTAGGGACAGTGGTCGACGGATAAACGATGAGGGCAGCAATGTAAGTTTTTTTCTTTTTTCTTTCGTTTCCTTCTAAAACTCGAGAGCATGAGGAGGGAAATTGTGGTGTTTCCTCTCTTTTCCTTCTTAACTCGGGAGCATATAAGAGGGATATTGATTTCCATCACTTCCCTTCCATTTCCTTCATTTTCCTTCCCTTTCTTTTCATTAAAAACTCGGGAGCAGGGCCTTAGTGATGTTGTATTTTAATGTTTAAATTGTTTTTCTTTGAAATTTATAGTGGATATAGAAGTTTTTCATTTAGAACACTCACATCGGCGGGCGGTGTATTCCGGTTGGCTGACATTGTCGCTCATGCCCGTCGTTGCAACACCCGGTCACACACGACCGGTTCCGTCAAACGGGTGGAAGCCCGCCCCTGTCTAGCGCCTGGTTTTGCGCCACGTACGATCCAAATATATATTTTTAATTTTTCACCTATATTTATTATTTCTCACCTATTTTTTCATATGACATTCACATTCTAATTCTCCACAATTCAATCTCACTTCTTCCACAAACTCTCTACAGTTCGAAAGCATGAATCCCGGGGAACGATAAAGGGTAGCATTTGAAGGTGCACAGTTGTTTCAACAAACCAAGAAACCGGGCGATGTGATCTCTGAAGGTCTTAGTCCTCGTGCTAGTCTCGCAAAGCATTATCTATGGAGTTCATGAACATGTATGAAATCTACACCAAAGATACCTCAGGAATGTCTCCGGAAGTTTTAAAATGGCATCTCTAAATGTTCGAGGTCATTCACAAGAAGCTCGAATTCCCGGAAGATTAAATTTTTAATTGTCGACTTTGTATTTTTTTTTTATTTCATTGTATTGTAAATTTCCAAATGTTCAATAAAATCATGTTTTTAAAAGACGCGTATTCGTATAGTAAAAAACACCAATATATATATGTATATTAAATTATGTTCGAGCATAGGCTCTATTGTAGCAAAATTTCTAGAGTCCCAGCTAAAATCACTTTTTACTTAAGCTCATTGCTTGAGCTCGGGCATGAGAGCCCGAGCAATGTGAATGCTCTAAGGTGTTATACTATAAGATTCATGACTTTAGTATACTAAATGGGTACATATGGGTTAAGAGAATAGCTGGTAGACCTCACAACGCACGAAATAATGCTAATGATAATATGATTCAAGCGATCGTTGCCGCAATCCAAGGGCTAGCGCAAGGGAACAAAAATCCCCCACTTGAAAATGCAGCAAACCAAATCATTAAACAATTCCGCGAATACACGCCCTCAAAATTCAATGGTAGGAGTGGGCCGCTTGCCTTGGATGAGTGGCTGATGGAGCTGGAGAGAATCTTCGAGCATATTGAGTGTAATGACTCGCACCAAATTTCGTGTGCGGTCTTCCAATTCGTAGAGGATGCAGGACAATGGTGGAAGTCTCACCACACTGGAATGACGAAAAAGGAGGGGCATAACTTCTCTTGGGAGAGGTTTAAGGAACTGGATATGGAAAAGTATTTTCCTCGATCATACCGTAACCAATTTATTCAGCTGACACATTATGCGACGCGTTTAACAACTAACAAGACAGACAAAACTGAGTACTTTTTGAAAGGTCTCCGATCCAAAATTTAAGGGATCTTGACGATGAATGAAACCAACAACTACATTGTAGCAGTCAAGCGTGCCCTCGAGGTTGGGGAGACTTTGGAGGTTGATAAGGTGGTCCCAAAAAGCGACAACCACCAAGAGAAAAGAAAGTGGGACAACAATGGCAGTGGAAATGGAAATTCCGCCGATGAAAGAGAAAAGAATTACCCTCATCCTGTTAGAGCTGCACAAACTGAGAAACATATGTGCTCGCAGTGCAACAGACAACAATTTGGGAAGTGCTTTCAGGGAACCAAAGTTTGTTATAATTGTCATGAGTCGGGCCACTATGCCAACAATTGTCAAAAGAGGGGTAAGAATGAGCCAAACAAGGGTGGAAGTGCACGATTGTTCGCTTTTGATCAACATGAGGCCGACGAAGAAAGTGGCAATATGACATGTATGACTGTTTATGGATTATCAATTTTGGTATTGTTTGATTCAGATGCATCACATTCTTTCGTATCTCTTGAACTTATAAGAAGAATAGTGTAATGATAAAAGTAGAGAACCTAGTACCCGATGTCATGATTCCTTCCAAGTGTAACTTTAAGAACGATTTGAGGGTTATGAATGTTAGATTGAATTTAGTTGAACGACAATTGGCAACCATCCGATGCTACGATAAAAAAAATGTAAGAGCTTATCAAAATTCAATAGAATCGTCATGGAGCCGAGAAAGTAATATGGGAGCGCGAGGACGAGATTTATGTACATTTTTTGACAATATTTGTTATATATTGAAAATCGGTATATACGGAACATTTCGTATTTCTACTGAAAATTCGGTATACCGAATGTTCGTTACATCCTGAACATTGGTTCTAATATACTACCTCCGTCTCGCGGCAATTGTCCCTAAGTACTATTTTATACCTCACATATGTTCGGTATTGACCGATATACCGTGGTATCCAAAAACTCATACCGTTATCTTATCGAAAATCTTCGATATGAT
>JAOWBJ010028168.1:0-16379 GCA_028566335.1 Monarda citriodora
TCAAAGTCAACTAGTAAGGGCATTTTGGTCCAAAAAGGCAAAAATTGGCTAGAATTTATGTTTTTTAAGTTGGTGGGAATTATTTACGTTTTGTTAACATCTATGGGTATCTCAAAATTTTTCTCTAAAAATATTTGGACAAATATGCAGTTGCCTAACTCCTAAAAAATCAGAGAGCAAACTCCTAAGCTTGTTTAAGCCGATTCAAACGAACCGAGTATATCAAAACTTGTCAATGTGCAACATTTCCCCCAAAGTGAGAGAGATTCGTCATTGACGTATACCAAACCTCATAAAGCACTTCGCAACGATAATTGTCAACTCGGGACTTGTATGTTGCACTAAAAGGGAATAAATTGGCACACAGTTGTTGATGAATATGCTGAATATTTGTGATGAAATCGCTTGCAATACCATGAGACCGCACAATATACGGAAGAGATAATGAATCCATCAACAATTGTTCATACAAAAAGTTGAAACAATGGATACTGATGCTCTGATATTCACTTCAAACTAGACATCCAAACCTCCACGTTTCTATTCTTGAAAATATAAGCGCAACAAGCATCAATATTAGACAAAGTATATCCACAATAAATAAGAAATATATTTTCTGCCAATTAAGCACAATAGGAATTTCATTACAAAAACCAATTCTTGCCAAAATAAATAGAGCACACTGAAGAGAAAAGAAGAGGATGATGTTAATTGTTTTATTTCTTGATCGTGAAATACACCGGCTGATGTACATATTTATAACCTAGAATACATATCAAATATGGAAACATATCATAGCAATAAAGGCCTAAATAAACGTTGTTCTAAATTATAGGAATTTTCCTATTCTGTTTGATCCTTATCCAACACTCCCCCTCAAATTAAATTACGGGATTTCCGAGACTTAACTTGCCCAATACTTTCTCAAAAGACTTCGAGTTCACGGCCTTGGTTAGTACATCAGCTAATTGTTCTTCTGACTTCACATGTGGTATTTCAACAATCTTGCCTTCAATCTTCTCCTTTATAAAATGTCGATCAATCTCCACGTGTTTAGTACTATCATGTTAAACCGGGTTCTCAAAAATACTGATGGCAGCCTTATTATCATAGAATAGTTTACACGGCTTCGGGATAAAAAGATCCAGTTCTGTCATGAGTTTTCTTAACCACAGTATCTCTAGTAATCCATTCTTGATGGCTCGGAATTCCGCCTCACTAGATAGTGCTACTACCTTCTGCTTCTTGCTCTTCCAGGTGACTAGATTCCCTCCCACAAATGTGAAGTATCCCGATGTAGATCTCCCATCGCTTGGACTTCCACCCCAGTCTGCGTCGGTGAATCCACATATATCCAGATGCTCATTCTTCTTAAACAGTAACCCGTATTCCACAGTGCCCTTTAAATACCTGACAATCCGCAGAACTACTTTCCAATGTTCCTCTTGTGGTGAGTGCATAAACTGACACACCACTCCAACTGCATAACCTATATATGATCTTGTATGAGAGAGATAGATGAGATTTCCTACAAGTCTCCGGTACCTCCCAATATTCACAGATATCGCTCCTTGAACTTCTTGTAGCTTGTGATTATGTACCATCGGTGCATCCACTGGTTTGCACTCGAGCATTCCCACTTCGGCTAGTAGATCGAGAATGTACTTCCTCTGTCTAATGAATATGCCCCACCTCGATCTTAGTACTTCGATCCCTAAGAAATATTTAACTTGCCCCAGGTCCTTAATCTCGAATTCTTTGAACAAGTTGGCTCGCAACTCATTCATCTCATCTTCATCATCTCATGTGATAATCATATCGACAATATAGATAATGAGACAAGTAATCTTACCACTTTTTTTCTTGAGGAATAGTGTGTGGTCGGAGTTGTTTTATCTGTACCCGTACTTCTTCATTGCTTCTGTAAATCTGCGGAACCAAGCCCTCAGAGACTGCTTCAATCCATACTAGGTCCTTTGAAGTTGGCACATTTCTCTTCCTCGAAACTCGTCATTAAAACCAGGTGGGGGAACCATGAACAACTAAGAACAACACCCTCACTGTGTTGATCTTTGCTACGGGCGAAAACGTCTCGGAATAATCAATGCCATAAGTTTGAGTGTATCCCTTAGCTACAAGTCGCACCTTATACCTCTCAATGGACCCAACAGGTTTACGCTTGATCGTAAACACCCATCAACACCCGACTGCTTTTACTCCTTGTGGAAGTTCAGCTTTGACCCACGTGTTATTCTTTCTGGGAGCTTTCATTTCCGTGAGCATAGCCTCCCTCCAATGCTCATGCTTTACTGCTTCCTCGGCACTTCGGGGAATGCCTTCTTCATATAAGGATGCTTTATACGCCCGCGCCTTCTTAGTTAGATTGCCCCATGCAAGGTTCGTCACTCCATACCTGCTTCTTGTACGAATCATTTATGGAGAGTATCGTTTTGCTGGGATTCCCCAAGTACTACGGGGTGGGAGTACATATTGGTCCGTGTCAGCATCCACAGTATTGTCTTCTTCACAGTCTGAAACAATAGACTCCACGGAGTGCTCAACATCATCATTATTAGGAATGGGGCTTACCTCGGATATTGGCCGAATTGGATCGGGCGTGGTCTGAGGGACCTCCTATAGAGATGAAGGTCCGGCGGAAGCGACTGGAGTTGGCTCGTGTGGATCCTCGACGAAGAGATTTGGTCGTGACAAAGAAACAAGCCAGCTAAGGGAGTCTTGATTACTAAGATTACTACTCTCCCCTGACTCCCAAGATGGCCCTCATAGAAAAACTCAGACTCGAGAAAATTGCAATTCATTGTAGTAACGATCTTTTTTTGTGCAGGGATTATAACACCTATACCCCTTTTGATTTATCCCATAGCCAACAAAAACACATTTAGTTGCACAGGGTGACAATTTTGTTCTCTCATGTTTGGGAATATGCACAAAACCGGAACACCCAAACACTTTAGGTGGCATACTAAGAGATTCTGGCAATTTGGCTTGTTGAGATAACATACAAAGGAGTTTTTATTTTCAGAACTTTTGTGGGAAGTCTATTAATCAAGTAAACAGCAGTTCCTATAGCTTCAGACCAAAGAAAAGCGGGCACCTTAGAATCAATCATGAGGGCACGTGTTATTTCAAGAATGATTCGGTTTTTTCTCTCTGCTACCCTATTTTGTTCAGGAGTGTAGGCACATGAAGATTGGTGTAGTAACCCCTTTTCCCTAAAGACGAGTCATGATATCATTTACAAATTCCTTACCATTATCAAATCGGATGATTTTTATGGTGGTGAGAAATTGTGTTTAGACCATTTTAGTGAAATAGGTAAACTTTTGAAATACTTTGGATTTATGACACAAAAATTAAATCCACGTCATTCTAGTGCAATCATCTATGAAGGTAACGAAATGTTTAAGTCAATTCCCCCAATAACCGGTGCAGGACCCCAGACATCAGCATGCACTAAGTCAAACATAGATTTAAAATGAGTATTTGAAGGTTTAAATGTCTGTGTATGGCTTTTCGCCAAAACACAAGTTCCACAACAAAAATCTCTAGGAATCATAAAGTTCGAGAATAAAATTTTAAAATAACCCGGGTATGGATGCACTAATCTCTGGTGCCAAACCACGCCTCTTCTTACGAGGATCCTTGAGCCAGCATTACGCTTCCATGTTGGATTCTTCCATCTACGTAGTAGAGGCCTCAATCCTCAGTGCCATGCCCAATGATCCTCTTCTTCCGAATATGCTACAAAATACAGAAGCTCGGATATATTAGAAGAGTGCAGTCCAATTCTCTTGTCACGTGACTTATGGACATAAGTCGTTGTGAAAGGCCCTGTACAAACAAACAATTTGAAAGCTTCAGATGTGGCGATATTTCAATAGTTCCAGCACCCGCCAAATTGATTAATTCTGCATTCGCAGTTCTTATAATACCTCTGTCTCATGATACTTGTCCACCTTTCCTTTTTAGTTCATCTCATGTTACTTGTCCACTTTCTAAATTGGGTAAAGAATACTTGGCCACAATTAACTCTCTCTCCTTTGAATTAATTACAACCACATATTATCCCCTTTATTGGTTTCTGCACCGGCCACCGGGTCAAAAGTATACAAGTAATATGAGATAGTGGTAGTAAGTGTTTTTGTTATTTTCCCCATCTCACAAAAATCCGACAGAATAGGGGACATAGTATTTGTCGCTCCACAATCAAAAATCCACCCCCTTTTATCTATTTTATCAGCATTTTTCACATTCAAAGGAGTGGAAATATCAGTTAAACATGCAAAACAGTTTCGGGTCTCAAAGGCAGAATATGGAAATTTTTGGGGCAGTTTAGTGGTACCATATAAGTCTGGGGGCCGAAAAACATATTTTTCCAGAAGATGAGGAACTATCATGCAAAGGTAGGGTAAAAAACTGTAATTTTTGGTTTTCTGTGGGGTGGAAATTGAACAGGCCAAGAAACAGGGGATTTAATATTAAATAAGTGATTAGGTTTGGGATTTAATCCTACCCTTTTACTCCATCCCCATTACTGCCGATACCACCACCATTTCTGCCAACCTTGGACACGCCGCGTCCTCTGGCTGCTGCGGCAGGTTCATCGCCTCCAGCTCCGGTTCCGGCTGTCTCTGTCCCTACGAAATTTCCTTCCCCCACTGTAAAATTCCCAACGCGATGACTTCCCCCTTGGTTGCTGCCGCTGGCGGCTGTCGTCTCTTTCTGGGCGTTCGCCTCTGTGGTGCCGACGACGAGTTTTGCTTGTGGTCGAGCCCTCTTCTCATCCGACCACTCCGGGTAGCCCACCCGGAGAAAGCACGTCTCGCGCGTGTGCTTATGCTTGCCGCAATGGCTGCACCACAAGTGACTCTTATCTTCTTTGTCACTGGATCTGGGAGTTGCGGTTCTGGGGAAGTTCTTCAGTGGGGTTGTTCCTCCTCTGCCTCTGGATGTTTGAGCCTGGTAGCCATGGCCGATATCGCTTCCTCCGATGCCTGGTGATGTATCACCTCTGGCAGAATCCATGGGTGGTGAGACGGACGCCCGTGGCATGACTTTCCGTCGAGCTACCTCACGTTTCACCCACCTATATGCGGCCTCCACTGAGAGCAATGGTTCCTCGTTGAGGATATCTGTAATGGCCTGAATTTTAGAATTAATAATAATACAATTTCGTTCCAAGGTTTCTACTATGTTTGATTCTATGAAGAGGAATTAAGGGTATTTATGTTTCTAAAGGCACTGGAGTGCTTAATTAAACTGAATTAGTATAATGACTACCAGCGTTATGACTAGTTAAGTATAAATAACTAAACGATTAAAAGTGACCTTTGAATCGCTTGGGTTCCTTTCGCCGGGGGCGTATATTGAAAGAGTCTTAAACATAGCGGGTCCACTCCAAGCAGTGCGGAGCGGCTCGGAGTTCGCTTCAAAAATCCAGAGCGAGGCATGAGTCCGCTCGGGGTGATAGATCGCTTCGAGCGAACTTCTAGAGGGAAGTACCGAGAGCGATCGATCTTGTCCTAAATCGGTTTCACAGCTAATCGCTTGGTCTAACACCACTAGCGAACCTAAGCGAACAAGTTTATAAGCGAAAAAGTGAAAGAAGTTTGGAGAGATTTTGTACCCCGAGCGAGTTCGCTCGGGGAAGTCCGCTCGAGAAGCGGAAATCAGAAGTCAGTGAAGCTATCTCGAGAGACGCGCCAGGCGCATTAATTATGTGTCAGTTAACCCTACTTTTTATACAAACACGCCACAACCCTATTGGCTAGTACTAGATGTCCTTTTTCTGCAAAAGCCATACCATTTTAATTATAACAAAATTTTACTTTAATTCAAAAATAAGAAAAAGAAATTCCACGCCGCTATAAATACCCCCACCTTTGGGATTCACACACCTTGCTGCCATTTCACAAACATCACTTGAAAATTTAGAGAGAGAGACCGAGAAAGGAAAGGAAGCAGTTTGAGAAATTTGCTAAAAGCCTTAAGGTAAAATCTTCACCCCGTCTCCTTTGAAATATTGGTATCTTGAATCTATGTTTTGTTTTCAACTGGCTCAAAATCCATTCTCAAATGTCAAGTATTTTCCGAGTAACCCAAAAACGTTTTTGAGTAAAGACTAAGCCAAAGTTTGATGATTTCTTGAGCATATCTCCTTAAGATGAAACAAGCCCGGAAAAATAACCAAAAATCCAGAACCCTCATTGTTTCTTCACTCTTTGGTTTTCTTGGAGGGTGTCAAACTGCTCAGTTCTGACCGGAACTTTATTATCGATAAGATTAGGAAATCTTATTCTGCTAGAGCTTTTCTCGAAAAATTAAAGATATAAGATAAATTATTTCTGCTAGAGCTTTTCTCGAGAAATTTATGTACAATGAGTAGAACTAAAGTCGCTCCAAAAACCCACCTTAGTTTCGAAGCGATAAGATAGCCGAGAGTGAGTTACACGCCTTAAAGCTGTACCTTATGTGTGTTCACTTTACTTTTAAGGGTATTTAAAAGAGGAGAAGTAAGCCAGCCAGCTACCTTCCCGAGCGATCAACCCGAGCAACTGATGAGATGGGCTTCCTAACTAAAACCCTCGAGCGACAAGTCGTCGAGTGGATATTTACAAAGCGATTATTGTGAAGCGATTATTTATGAAGCAATGATACTATGTATCTATTAAGATACTTTGCCAAAAAGGTTTCATGAATGATGTGTGATGCCTATCTGCTGATTTTGCCAAGTTAAGATACGATCGGCCCGAGCATGTGTTGCTCGGTAGTGCACATAAGGTTCGCTTTGCCAAGACAAGCAATCGAGGTTCCAAGCGAGGTCGGCCAACCTCCTTGGATCAGACCAAGTAAGGTTCGCTTCACGATAAGGTGAGCGATCAAGGTTCTGGGGGAGTAATTAACCCAAAATTAGGTTGTCTGAAGGCTGATATGGCAAAGTAAAAAGGTTTCACGAGCTAAGGCTCTCTTTACAATTCTGTATTCTTACCTTTTGATATACTTAATTCTGAAGTGATTTTCGGGCTAAGTGTCCACTGAATGCTTTAAAGTACTCAGCCCTGTGCACGTTTTCCTTGTGTGCAGGTTGAGCAGGTCATGGTCGAAGAGGTAGCGGTGACAAGCGGGTTTTTGCTGAAGCGGTTTTGTGAAAAAGCACCTGGTGGTGCAAGTCTCCACACTTGCATCTGTAATCTGTGTCTAACCCCTTCCCTTTTAAAACTGATAGTTATGTAATGAACAACTAATGTACCAATCTTTTGTTACCCTTATGAATTGATCAAGCATTTATTTATGATGTCAATTATCGTTTCTTGCATTACTACTAAATTATGCTTTTCGCATGAAAAAAAACCCCTAAGCGAGCAACGCAATCGCTAAAGTCGCCAAAATCCGCTTTCAGGTTACGAACCGACCTTGTCCCCTTCTACTGCAAATGTTTTGATTTTTAAGAAAGGCATGTAATTTAATCGAAGAAAATCATATACCAAGAGAAACCCTTTTCAAAACTTCTTGCATCAAATTTTACAATCGACTTTCTGAGATCGCTCTAGCCGGGCGATAGCCTGCGAGCACCCTTTTCCAAGAGACCGCTCTGAAACATTAAAGTGACTTATTTTTAATGAATACTTCCAAGCGACTTTTGAGGATCGCTCATAGATTAGAAATGATTTTCAAGCGAGTTTCATGATAGCATCTGAGTCCGAGAGGACATTGCCCTTTTCGCTCGGTGTCCAATTCCCGCTTAATCTGAAGATTTCCTCTTCCGTACTCCTCTTCGTTTTCTATAGCAATCTTTCAGGCTCAGTTTTTCGTAAATCGGGTCTGGGTCGTTACGATATCTCGGCAGATGACATCGTAGTCCACATTTAGCCCGGCGAGAAATCGAAATAGGCGCTTTGTAGGTGACTTCTCTCCACTCTTTGACTCCTTTATCACGGCATGATATTTCTTGCTTTTGGCATCGGTCGATGCTGACCCATAATCCCTGTATTTTTCCTGTAGTATGTTTCAATATATTGGCTTCCCTGAGTGATTTTTGATGCTCTCTCTTCCAGATCGTATATCAAGTAAGGATCGGCCTTACTTTCGAAAGTTACCGCAAGGTTGTCCCACAGAGCCTTCGCGGTTAGATGATGGGCAAAATCGGCAATAAGATCGTCCTTCATATTGTCGACGATCAAGGAAAAGACCACAAGATCAGCCTCTTCCCATTCCCGATATCCCTTGCTCTCTAGTTTTGGCGGCTCATCCAGAATATGTGAAGCAGCTCTTCTGCTCCCGATCGGGACTTTCATGAGTCGTGACCACAGGGGGTAGTTCTTTCCATCGAGCTTGAACACCACTGTGACATTTTTGCTCGTTTTCAATTCTATGACTTTGGGTTTTTCCTCTGTCTCGTTGTCAGACATTTTTTTGTGTACATTGGATTTTTTTCTGGGCTGGAGTTTTGCCGGGATTAGTATATTATGGGGCTATGATGATACTTTTCTGAGCCCTATTGTAGAATGTCTCTGATGCCATGAAGAGAAAAGAAGAAGAGAGGATAATTGTTTTATTTCTTGATCATGAAATACACTGGCTGATGTACATATTTATAGCCTAGAATACATATCAAAGATGGATACATATCATCGATCAAGTCACCAAAATTCGCTTTTAGATTACCAAGCGACCTTGTCCGCTTTTACTGCAAATGTTTTGATTTTTAAAGAAAAGCATGTAATTCAATTGAAGAAAATCATATACCAAGAGAAACCCTTTTCAAAACTTCTTGCATGAAATTTTACAAGCGACATTCTGAGATCGCTCTGTCCGGGCGATAGCCTGCGAGCATCCTTTTTCAAGAGACCGCTCTGAAACTTTAAAGCGACTTATTTTTAATCATTATTTCTAAGCGACTTCCGAGGATCGCTCATAGATTAGAAATGGTTTTCAAGTGAGTTTCATGATAGCGTCTGAGTCCGAGCGGACATTTCCATTTTTGCTCGGTGTCCAATTCCCGCTTAATCTGAAAATTTCCGCTTCTGTACTCCTCTTCATTTAATATAGCGATCTTCCAGGCTCGATTTTCCGTAAATCGGGTCTGGGTCGTTACAGCAGTGGTATCAGAGCTTCTGGTTCGCTTTGAAATCCAAGTGTCTTTTTCCTTATTAAGTTGTGTCGGTTACATTAAGGTTCTTCAACAAAAGACGTCACCGCGACCCGACCTGCTCAACGCAAAACTGAGGTACGCTTAGAAAAGGGTTAAATGCTTAGCTATCTTGCTTGACAATGTGCTCGGGAATTGCCTGCCTATGTGAATTACCTGCGTATGTGACATATGTGGCTTACGTGAAGTTACTTCCATATGTGGACCCTACGTGCTTAGAAAGTTTTGCTTGTCTACGTGAAATTTACATGACTATGTGCTCTACGTGAATTTTGTGCACTATACCTGGGTTTACGAATCCGCTTAAAGAATGAAATGATGTTTGAGATGCTTGAACTTAGAAGGAAAGCTTGAATGACTGCTTACGACCGCTTGAGAATGAAGCGTTGCTTGAGAACATAGTTACACTAGCTAGAAAGATTGCTCCTAGAGTCACTCAGAAAGTGAAGCGAATTCTTTCGCTTTAGCGGACTAAGCGATTTCAAGATATTCTAAGGCTGCTATGGCCTACGGAACATAGCGAAGCGACTAGTTATTAAGCGGATGGATTTTCCCCTAAGGTCTTCTCGAACGTTTAGTCGCGTGAGCATGATGTTGTCCTTTACCGCTTTCTCGAGCATGAGATAAGTTGTTCAGAGCGACCTAGGTCCTAGTTTTTCTTGTTTAAGCGCTCCGCGAATGATTTTATAAGTTTTGAATTTCTAGGATGTCGCTACCACGGAGAGTAGTGAGGGAGATTCCCAGGACAGAAGGGGGTGCGGAAGTTATTCCGCTCCCGAATAGAAGAATAGAGGCGCTGTTCCTCCGACAGAATCCCCCGGCGTTTGACGGGATGGGTGACCCAGCTAGTGTTGAGCTGTGGTTGACAGCTTTGGAGAGGATTTTCAACTTCTTAAGGTGCAGCGACCAAGAGCGCTTGGCTTGTGTGGCTTTACAGATGACGGGGTCAGCAGATTTCTGGTGGGAGGCCAGGAGGAAGATTATAACTCCCAACCAATTCAAGAAGTTCACGTGGGAAGAATTTAAGGAAGTTGTTTTTGATAAATACGTGCCGAAGAGCTACCGGAAATAGAAGGAGGCCGAGTTCTACAATCTAAAATAGCGGAGGATGACGGTCACTGAGTAAGACCGAATGTTCTGCGAGCTGTCCCGATTTGCGCCAAATCAAGTGGACACCGACGAGAAGATGGCGGAGAAGTTTTGTGTGGGGCTAAGGCCCGAGATCAGGATGCCGCTAGCCAGCCACAGAGGGCTATGCTATGCAGAGTTGCCAAGCCGAGCTGGATGTTGAGGCCGCCATGCCAAGCGAGCAACCGCAGCAGCTTCAATGCCGGTGTCCGCTCAAGGAGAGAAGCAGAAATGGAATGACGGCGGTGATGGAAGCTGCAAGCGACCATGGACAGGCCAGCTGCACCCTTCGCTCCAGAGGCCAGTGAATCCGCTCCCTCTCAGCCAAAATGTTGGAGCACCCGCTCCATGCCTAAGATGCAGGCGATTCCACGAGGGAGGATGCCAAGCGGGTAGCAACAATTGCTACGCTTGTGGGAGACCCGGTCACTACGCCAGCCACTGCCCCACCTGCCAAGGCCGCTCGGGCCCAGCTCCAAGGTCCGCTCCGCCACCCCAGCAGCTTCATGCCATTCAAGCCTAACCGGAACCCGCTGCCCCTATTCCTCCTCAGAACCAGCAGTTCCTCCAATTTCTGAGACAGCCGAATTTGACTAGAGCGAGTTCCTCCAAGCAACCACTCGCTAAGGATCAAGGCGATCTGACAGGTACGGGAACCCTCATCGATGTGCCTAACTTGATTTTGTTTGATACCGGAGCATCGCCTTCTTTCATTTCCGAGGCCTGTGTAGATAACTTAAAGTTGCTTACTAAACCCCTAAGACCTCCCTTGAGCGTTATCTCACCAGTAGGAGGATGACTCTTTTTGAAACGACGGTGCTTGAACCTCGAGATAACCATAGGGTCTCTTATGTTAGTAGTGCGGACTCTCAGCGTTATGCTTTTAACCGACGTAGACGTCATTCTCGGAATGGACTGGCTCGCGGCGAACTTTGCCACAATTCGATGTAAGGAGAGGAAAATCTCATTTCAACTCCCTTGTCAAGAAGCCACCGCATTCTAAGGGATTTCGATGGGAGGCCGCAAGTCTATCGTCTCAGCGATCCAAGCAGCAAATTTGATAAGGAAAAGAAATCCGGCATATCTCGCTTACATAATGGGGGTGAGGAAGGAAGAGACCACCCACGGGTGGAGGATGTTGACGTGGTTCATGAATTCCCTGATGTGTTTCCCGAGGAGTTGCCCGGACTGCCCCCGGATAGGAAGGCGGAATTCACAATCGATATAGAGCCCGGATCGGCCCCTGTGTCCAAAGTGCCTTATCGGATGGCACCAAAGGAGCTAGAAGATCTCAAGGTGCAGTTGCAAGAGTTGATGGACTTAGGGTTCATTCGCCCAAGCTTTTCGCCATGGGTAGCTCCCGTCTTGTTCCTTAAGAAGAAGGATGGATCCATGCGTATGTGTATAGACGATTTGTTCCATCAGCTTAGAGGGGCAAGAGTTTTCTCGAAGATCGATTTGCGCTCGGGTTATCACCAGTTGATGGTGCGTGCGGAGGATATTCCCAAGACTGCTTTTCGAACTCGCTATGGTCACTACGACTTTGTAGTTGTCCCTTTCGACCTCACGAACGCCCCGGCAGTGTTTATGGACTTGATGAATCGAGTATTCCACCGCTACCTGGACAAGTTTTTCCTCGTGTTCATGTATGACGTGCTCATCTATTCGAGAGTTCGAAGGAGCACGAAGAGCATTTGCGAGCGGTTTTAGGAACGCTAAGAGCGGAGAGGTTGTTCGCAAAGTTTAGAAAGTGCGAGTTTTGGTTAAGTGAAGTGACGTTTCTTGGCCATATCGTGTCGTCCAAGGGGATTCAAGTCGACCCCGCTAAGGTAGAAGCGATTCAGAACTGGAAGGCTCCAACCACTCCGAACGAGATTCGAAGCTTCCTCGGGCTGGCAGGATATTACCGGAGGTTTATAGAGGGATTTTCCCGTATAGCAAGACCGCTTACCCAGTTGCTTCACAAGGGAGCGAAATTTGAATGGACCTCGGAATGTGAAGCGGATTTCCAGCGCTCAAAGAGAGGTTAACAACAACCCCTATCTTAGCGGTTCCCGAGCAAAATAAGGAGTATGTGCTTTATACCGATGCGTCCAAGAGCGGACTCGTTGTGTGCTAATGAAAGAAGGGAGAGTGATCGATTACGCCTCGCGACAACTTAGGCCTCACAACCAGAATTACCCGACCCACGATTTAGAGCTAGCTGCCGTAGTGCACACTTTGAAGATTTGGAGGCATTATCTGTACGGGGTAAGGTGTGAGATTTATACAGACCATAAGAGCCTTAAGTATTTCTTTGAGCAAAGAGACCTCAATATGAGGCAGAGAAGGCGGCTAGAGTTGGTCAAGGATTATGATTGCAGAATTAACTACCACCCCCACCCCGGGAAGGCCAACGTTGTAGCAGACCCTTTAAGTCTCAAGGTTTCGCCTCAGCTCGCTAGTGTACTCACCGAAGCGGAAATGCTTGTGAGAGAGCTCGAAAAGATGAAGCTAGAAGTTTTACCCCCGCTTGTGACGGGAGAAGGAGTGGTCGCTATGCTAGCCATAGCGCCCGATTTAAGAGAGAGGATAGTCGAAGCTCAAAGGAAGGACGAGGTCCTTGAAAGGAAGCAAGTAGAGTTGAGATGGGAAAGCCCGGAGCATTCCGGGAAGAAGCAGATAACGCCCTCACGTTGAGTGGGTGGCTGTGTGTGCCCTCGGGCGAAAAACTTAAGAGCGAGATTATGAGCGAAGCCCACGATACCCCGTATACCGCTCACCCTAGCAATACGAAAATATACCAAGATCTCAAAGGGAAGTTCTGGTGGGAGGGGATGAAGAGAGATGTAGTGGCTTACGTGAGGAAGTGCCTTGTCTGTCAACAAGTGAAAGCCATGCACCAGCGTCACTATGGGAAATTGCAACCACTAGATATTTCTGAGTGGAAGTGGGATCACATCGCTATGGACTTTGTAGTAGGGCTACCCAAGTCGAGAAGAGGGAACGATTCCATATGGGTGATAGTGGATCACTTGACGAAAAACGCTAATTTCCTCCCTATAGCGGTGACCTTCACCTCAAAAAAGCTCGCTCAGCTATATGTACGGGGGATTGTCCGCTTGCATGGGGTGCCAAGGTCGATCACCTCGGACAGAGATTCAAAGTTCACTTCGCGGTTTTGGTGAAGCTTGTAGGGCGAGTTAGGGACCAAGCTGACTTTCAGTTCCACTTACCATCCCCAGAGCGATGGGCAGTCTGAACGGACTATCCAAACGTTAGAAGATATGTTGAGGTCTGTAGTGTTCGACCAGAGCGGTCTTTGGGAGCCCGCTCTACCCTTAGTAGAATTCATTTACAACAACAGCCACCAAGCGGCTATTAGTATGGCTCCATATGAGGCCCTTTATGGGAAGAAGCATAGATCACCGCTCTACTAGGATGGAGTGGGAGAGAGGAAGGTGTTTGGCCCTGAAGCAGTAAGTGAGATGATAAATACAATAAAACAGATAAGGGTTCGAATGAAAGAGGCCCAGGATAGACAGAAAGCGTGCGCTGATTGTAGACGGAGCGAGATCGAATTCGCCATAGGCGATAAGGTTTTCTTAAGGGTATCTCCACTCAAGGGAGTAATACGCTTTGGCGTGAGAGGGAATTTGAAGCCTCGCTTCATAGGACCCTATGAGATCTTAGAGAGGATAGGCCCCGTTGCCTATAGGTTGGCCTTGCCACCAAACCTGTGTAGCGTGCATAACGTGTTTCATGTGTCCCAGCTTCGCAAGTACGTTTATGACCCAAGGCACGTGATTCGACAATAGGAGATTGAGATCGCTCCAGACTTGAGCTACGAGAGCCAACCTGAAGCGATCTTGGATCGCAAAGTGCAGCAGCTTAGGAATAAGTCTATTCCTTTTGTGAAAATTTTGTGGAATCACCAAGGCCAAGAGGAGGCCACTTGGGAGCTTGAAGAGAAAATGTTAGAAAAATATCCCGAGCTATTTGAGTAGGCAAGCAAAATTTCGGGACGGAATTTCTTTTAAGGTTGATGGGATGTAATGCCCCGAATTTTAGAATTATTAAATAACAATTTTGTTCCAAGGTTTCTATAATGTTATTTTTCGAAAAGAGGATTTTAAGTTATATTTACGATTGAGATGTCAAAGTAATTAATTGAAACACTGCTCGTGTGCCTAAGGCAAAATGGTGTGGTGGCTGCTTACGTTGGGAACTTAGCAGGTAGTTAAGTTAAAGTGTGATTAATTGCTTGAAAGCGACCCTTGAGTCGCTTGTGATTTTCTTCGCTAAAGGGGTAAGTTGAAAGAGTCTTAAATGTAGCGAGTCCGCTCCAAACAGTTCGGAGCGGCTCGAAATTCGCTTTAGATTCCAGAAGCGATGTATGAGTCCGCTCGGGCGAGGGAAGCGAATTGTAAAGTTCGCTTAAATTGCCCCAAGCGGACATCGTGAGTTAAGCGGATTCACACGTATCCGCTCAACCTAAGAATCTTTAGTTATCATGAGCAAGTAGTTTACAAGCAAACAGAGTAAGAAGGGTTTAGAGCGATTTTTGTAACCGAGCGAGTTCGCTCGGGAAGTCCGATCGAGAAGCGGAAAGCGAAGTCCGCAAAGCTGACTCGAGATGCGCGCCAGGCGCATTAATTATGTGTCAGTCAACTCTACCTTTTCTGCAACACGCCACAACCCTATTGGCTAGTACTAGATCTCCTTTCCTACAAAAGCCTTACCGTTTTTAATCATGACAAAAACTTTTTTTAATTCAAAAACAAGAAAAGAAATACAAGACCCCTATAAATACCCCCACCTTTGGGATTTACATACTTTGCTGCCATTTAACGATTTTACTCAAAACTTAGAGAGAGAAGGAGAGTGAGACCGAAAGTAAGAAGAACTAGCTTGAGAGAGTTTGCTCGAGGTTCGAAGTTTAAGGTAAGATTTTCATAACTATTTCATTCATTGTCCTAGTATTTTTATTCAAAGATTAGAAAGAAAACCCTTTCAAAATAAGTGATGTTTTATCTAAGTTTCACCTATGTTTTAGTTATGTTTTATTTGAAGTCGTCTCATGAAGCTTAAAAGTTGTTCCGAGCTTACTGGATCAAATGTTTAAAAGAAGCTAAACCAAAGTTCACGATTCCTTTACCCAAATGAGTTTTCTCCACCTAGAAAATCTAAGATCCTCATTGTTTTCACCAAATCTTTAACACCAAAACTTAGTTCTAGAGAAGAATGTTTTCGCCCCAGTTAGACTCGAATGTTATCTTCAATAGGATTAGGAAGAAAAATAAAATAGGAACACTCTGCAGAGCTCTTCTTGAAATAAGAAAGATAACCAAGTCGCCCCAATAAGATAGCCGAGCGAACTGACCCCTTGATTGAGAATGTTTCCTTATGTATATTCGCTCTTACTTTCTCAAGGGTACGTGAAAGAAGAGCGGTGAGCGTGCAGTCGTGAAGCGATCTCCACCGAGCGAATTAAGGTTGGCTTTCTAACTAAGGACCCTAAGCGGGTTAAAACCCTCGAGCGACTAGTCGCCGAGCGGATTATTTTTTTGAAGCGAGTTCCTTTCAAGCAAAATTATGTTGCTTCCTTTTAAGACTGATGTTGTTATACAGATGATATGTAATCCATAATGCCTATTGAGCATATGTTGCTCAGGTAGTGCACTAGGTTCGCTTTGCTCAGGCAAGCGATCAAGGTTCTAGGTTGAGGTCGTTCAACCTCCCTAGATAGGGTTATTTAAGGGCAGATATGGCAGATAAGTAAAGTAAAGAAGGTTTCATGAGCCAAGGCTCTTTCTGTACTTTTCGTGTTACTGATTATCATTATTTATCTTATGAAGCGATTTTCGGGTTAAGTGTCCACTGAGTGCTTTAAAGTACTCAGCCTGCGCACGTTTTCCCTATGTGCAGGTTGAGCAGGTTACAGTCGAAATGGGAGCGATGGCAAGTGGGTTTTGTTGGAGCTATTTCGTGAAGAGACATTTGGTGGTGCAAGTCCCCATACTTGCATCTGTCCATTTCGTGAAAAAGCACCTGACTTTTAAAGTCTTTTTCACCTTGATTTACATGCAAGTTCCCCCACTCC
>JAOWBJ010028169.1:0-10767 GCA_028566335.1 Monarda citriodora
ACTTGCTTCTGCTGGAATACGTGAAGAAAAATGGAGAAGGAAACTGGAATGCAGTTCAGAGGAATTCTGGGCTGATGCGATGTGGAAAGAGCTGCAGGCTTAGATGGGCTAACCATTTAAGGCCTCATCTCAAGAAAGGCGCCTTCTCTCCCGAGGAAGAACGCCTCATCGTCGAGCTTCACGCTAAGCTCGGCAACAAATGGGCTCGCATGGCCGCTCAGGTCTCTCTCTCCTCTCTCCCTCTCTCTCATGTGTGTGTAGTGCGTGTCTGTTTTGGTTTAGGGTTTCTTAACTTTTTTGCCTGAAAAGGAAAAAAATGTGATTGAATGATTCATGTATGAATATGAAGAATGATTGATTAAATTTTGTTTTCTTGATTTTGATACGAAAAGCTGCCGGGAAGAACAGACAACGAGATCAAGAACTACTGGAACACGAGGCTGAAACGGCGGCAGCGTGCAGGATTACCGATTTACCCTCACGAAATAGCCGAGAAAGAACGCCGGGATTCATCCCCGCCGCCGCCTTCTCTCTCCTCTCTCCTCGCTACATCCCACCACCACAATCCCAACCCATTCACCTTCGCCCCATCAATAATCAGCCCTAATTCCGACAACCGCGCCGCCAATTCCTTGTACACACACAACCAGCTCAAGCTCTACCAGGACAACGATGGCGGCCTCACGCTGTCGCTGGACGCGTCGAACTCGCTCTACTCGTCGTCGACTCTCTTCGGCTCGGGCGCAGTGAATCAGCTGCCGATTAACTCGCTTATGCACTACAATTCTTTCAATCCGGTCAGCTGTGGCGGCATCCATGCGGGGATGGGGGCTCTGGGGCTGCCTTCAGTCCAATCGCCGCCGCCGCCTCCTCTGGCCGTGACTCCGGCGGCTTCCTCGAGCGATTTCGTGGTGTCGAGCGACGGCGGCGAGGATTTTGAGGTTGAAAGGCGGAGAGGAAGCGGATTGTTGGAGGATTTGTTTGGGGAATCTCAGGCTTTGGCGTATAGTGGGAAAGGGGATGAGGGTTTTGTCGGAGGAGGTGGGAATCTGCATGAAGAAGGAGGAGGGGATTTTGGTTGCAGCCATGGCGTTTCGAGCTCGCATGAGAGCTACCAAGGTATGAGAATCTCCATTTCCGTTATTTATTTCTTTTCCGAAAACGTCCTTAAAACAAGGTTTAGGCAGACCATCAATCCGTGCATATTAATTAAGGTTTATTTCTCTTTTATTAGTTTATCATTAATTTTTGTGAATTTTATAGTTCTTTCGCCCTTCAAATATAGGGTGATTTGTCTTTTGATTCGATTTGTTTTATTAATGCATAATACTAAAAAATTTAGAATATAGTAGTAGTAAAAAAATGGAACAACTCGGATCTTTCTAATCATTATAATTTTCTTACTTGCAATTTTAATTTTTCTATAATGATTAATGAGATATTGAGTAAATTTACTTCATTATTTTCTTGGTATGTGTTTTTTTCAACTTGGAACACTATATGACGATAGGCGGAGTATTCGGGTTTAGTAGATGTTGCACGAATTAGCTTTTCTTACACATAACGTGTACATATATATGGGTCTGCTCAAATAGAAGGTAGATATGACTATAATGAATTTCTCCAATTAAAGTATCCGTAAAATCCTCGTTATTGTCAAAAGAATGTAAATTATTGTGCCGCACTATCCGCATTAATGATATTGCGGTACAGTTGTGATCTTACATTCTAATAAAATCGGGCCCACTCAAATACGTCACGGATAATCTCGTATTTAATTATAAAGTTGAATGTATACAAAGAAATCCTATCTATTATAGAATCAAATCAAATTGTTTCATTGACTATGGTGATTTTCTTAGACCTATTGAGTAACAAGAATTTATATTTGTAACTTTGAATGACATCATAACATGTGATCATATTTTCTTTATCATATAGTATGAAATTTGAGTGTGGACATGGTACTATAAACCATGGTTTCATCCAATTAGGTGTCATCTCATCCCATCCTCTATATGATTTAATTTTCTTCTATTTTTTTCCTATTTATATGACAACTATATTTTTTTGAAATAATAGTTAGCTTGATATAAAATTATGATGTATGATTTGGAATAGGTGTGGAAACGAAGGCTTTCCGAGAGGGCATGGCTCCCATGGACGACGAACTAATGAACCTTCTAGATAATTTCCCATTGTCCGTTCCAATCCCTGATTGGAACGGAGTAGACGGGAGCGAATCGCCAATTTTGACTAATGGTACAAGCAGCAGCGGAATGCAGAGTCAACCTATCACTCCAGAGTACAACCCAGTTGCAGCCTCAAATGAGGCAACGAATCAAGATTGGAACTTTGGTCCTTGCCTTTGGAATAACATGCCGAGCATTTACTAAAATGATTAATCAATGGTACCAATCCCATCAATCGTCAAGAATTGAGTTTATTGGAAGGCAAGAGATTGTATGATTATATATAAAAGCTTGTGTTTGTAAAAATGGATTTGAAGAATGTGTTTCAAGTATTGTTTGTGTTAGTTCATGAAGAGTTCTTTTTTCTTGATTGGATTAGCATGATTTGCTTATTTGGATAATTGAATGTATTTTGAACTCCTTGGAAGTGCTATTCTTATAAAATTATGTGTTATTTAAAATTACTATAAGATTAATGCTGCAATATTATTGGTGTACACTCATATATTTATATATAATATACTGAACATTATAATACTAATATTGTATTATCTATACTACCATATAATAAGAATAGACTCCCTTAAAAATAAAAATGTAAACATTATGTTCTTATTTTTCCTAAAAATAAATATGCATAACACAGACCTGGGTTCGATTCATGACTGATGCATTTAATTATTTTAATTCTATTTTTTGGCTTACTTTTACTCTCAAACTCAATAGCTATTGTTTAAACTAACATCTAATTATTATTATTTTTAATTTGCTTAATAAATTCATTCACATTCCAACACAAACACAATTTATATTTAATTTTTTCCACCGCAACGCGCGGACAACACGCTAGTATAATTTGGTTGATAAAAGGTAACACACATGAGTGTCCAAGAGGTGAAAATAAATTACTATTACATTCATGTTATATAGTATTTGACTCCAAGTACAATAATTCAATAATCAATAAAGGTGATGAAGTGAAATAATATGTGGCTGTAATTAATTCTTATGATAGAGAGTTAATTATGGCAAAATATTCTTTACCCAATTTAAAAATGGGTCAAATAACATGAGACAGATGAAAAATGAAAGAATGTCAAATGCCATGAGATGAGGGTAGTATTTGTCAAAATAAATGACCCGTCTCTCTCTCTCCACCTCTTTCCGGCCGGGCCCGCCGGCATTGACCATGAGACCGACGACTGACCAGTGAGGGCTCACGTCTTTTTCAAATATAATGTCATCTAAGAAAATAAGAAAAAGAAAAACAAATTTCTTTATGTAGACTAGTAGTAGTATATGGTCAATTAACGCTCATGCACGTAACTAAAGGTGGCGACTTTCTAAATCGCATGTTATTATATGAAACCATAAATCAATTGAAAAAAAATGAGAGTTTAATTTAATGATAGTGATGCATACGTTCACACTTCACAGCGTAACGACTCATGTGCATTATTTAATATTTTCAGTTTATTTACTATTTTCAAAAACAAAATACATTTCCCGCCATACAAATGTTGGGCATGCTTAATGGTACCCACCGGTAATATGGCATAACCATATCTGCAATTTTTCCTTTCAAAATTTATTTTTTTTATATTATAGTTTAATTTTTTTTATAATAGAATTTAATTATTTTTATAGGTTTTTTTTTATTAACTTTCTTATATTGTTTAATATTACGTCATTCATAAGCATATTAAACATAGACATGGTAGGCACATGGTGATTGATGGATGTGTGTACAATTAAAACTGATTGAAATACCTAAGTTTCCCTTGATGAGAGAAGAATACTATAATATAGGACAAATATGTAAATAGTAGTGAAGTATGAAGAACATTTAATGAATGTGTGTTTTTCTAAAGTTTCTAGTTGGGGAGGACTAAAGGTGCTGACGGTTTTTGAATTGTAATAGAACTATCGGTTTCGTTTTTACGAGGACTGTAATAGATATAGAATTGTATAGTAGACGGTTTCGATTCCGAATCTAGAATCAACAATTCTGATTCTGTTCCAGTTCGGGATCTGATTGTAATTGGAGAAGAACCACTTTTTGTGGTTTTTCCATACGATTATCGATACAAGTTTACAATTAAATTCGCTATAACGACAATAGACATTTTTAATATAAATTATGTACTTCGTAATCGTCAATTCTTCATCGAAATGTTACATTGTTTATTATTAATATAATATTTTTGTCATGTATTATTTGATTTTTAAAATATTTGATTTCAACAATTTAACAAGTTTAAATTTAAAATTTCAAAATTTGTCATCAAAATGACAAATTTCATATTCGCTCACATGAGTTACATATGATGACATAGTATTTGTCGAAACAAATGATCCGTCTTTCTCCACCTCTTTTATTTGAAAGATAATTTATTTGAATCTAATATATTTAAAATATACAATTTACATATAATATTTAGTCAATTATATTATTTATTCAATTAAATACCATTTATTTAAACATAATATATATATATATATATATATAATTAATGAATATTCTCAAGTGATATTATTATACTATAAAATTAATGAATGGAGACAATATAAGTAAAAGAAAATTTCATTCTCTTGTATTGAGAAGGGTATGAAAAAGAGGGGTATGAGGTAATGAATAAAAACAGCAACCCAAACATCTTGATTTCTTCGAAACAAACGACTCCCAGAGCATCCGCAACGCAAGGCCATTCTTTTTATTTTTTTTTATTGTTATATAAAGTTGATCTTTTAGTCTGCCTTTAATTTTCGTCAATAGTGTTCGGTTTCGCAGTCCGAATTTATTTGAATTTTTATTATTATTCATTTTTTATTTTATTTGTATTTTTTTGGTACGACATTAATATGATATTTTTAAAAATATGATTGTATTATTGCAGTGGGAAAATTACATTTACATCGGAATTAACGACATAGCTGAATATCGCTCGGTCTGTGGGGCATTCTTACCTTCGGAATGGTACTTGTTTGTGCATCTTGTCGGCTGGTGCCCTCGTCCTCAACGAAAAGCCGACGTTGGGCACTTGACTTCGGGTCGGGCCCAAAGACACTGGAAATCAACTTATAGTGTGGTTCGCCTGCATGGTAATAAACCTTTGTCGTCGAATTTTGTTGGAAGAGACGCAACAAAATGCGGTCGTCCCATGCACACCAGCATCCGGCATCGACATCCCAGTAGGTGTTGGGATCGCTCAAAAAGAGTGTCCATGCTTCGTACATCTCTTTTAAAAACCTGAAGCGAAGCATCGTATCTTCAAGGGGAATCGTCAGCCCCTCGGAGGTTTCCAACTCGAAACATGTTATCAATATCGCACAGTCTACCGTTCATCGTATCTTCCCTTCAACATTACTTAAGTAGTTGTGAATGGATTTTAGGAACAATCCATCTCGTTTTTTATTTCAAGAAATGTTGTAAAAGTAGGTTTCTTGTGGTTGGACATCGATCATAGATATTGTATTTGGAGAATAAAGCGGTAAGTTGTAGGTAAATTTGGAGAGAATTGGAATGAAGAAGTGTTTAGAATGAATGTATTGTAACGAAAATGAGATGAAATAGAATATATATGGATACTCCCTCCATCTCGCCGAGGTTGTCCTGCTTTTCTTTTCGGGCCGTCTCATCCACGGAAATGGGAGAAAGGAGGGAGAGAGAGTAGAAGCTCGGGTGAGAGGAAGAGAGACTAGAGGAAGGCGGTACGAGAGAGAGGCAGAGGTGGGCCGCGTCGTCGGGGAGGCCGGGGAGTAAAGATTGGTCGTGGCTCTCTGCCGCCGCGCCGTGGTGGTGGTGGCGCTTCAGCCGCTTGGCGGCGGTGGGGCGGTACTGGAGAGTGATGGTGGTGGTCATTTGGGTTGAGGAGGGAGGAAGAGAGAGTAGAGCGCCAGAACAAGCAGAACTCGAAATCGACGCCCCAATTCGCTCTTCTCCGAGAAGGCGACGCCGTAGCTTCACGACCGGCTCGTCCATCGTCTGCGGCCACTGGAGCTCGCCGCCGTCAGAGCTCGAAATCGCCGGCGGCCACTGGAAATCGCCGCCATTAGAGCTCGAAATCGCCGGCGGCATTCTCGGATCTTGAGAAGAACGTCGTGCCTTACGATTTTGGTCGATTTTGGGTCTGATGTTTCTTGAGTTGTAGGTTTCTTAAGCCTGCAACAATTCATCTTCTTCATTGCGATAGAGAGAGAATATTTGTGTTAGAAATGCTTAACAAACCCTTAAACACTCTCGTCTTGAGTTTCGTGCTGAAAAGAAATGATGCAAGCTCAATGAGATGGAGGGAGTATAAAATTAGAATTAAAAAATTAATGTTAAATCCAATTGGTCAAACGTTCAAAACCGTTGACCAACCGGAACGTGCTACGTGTCACAGAAATTGGTCACGGCGTTGGTTATCCCCTTACCGCGGGTTGGCCGCCCTACCTCTTGCAGAGGGTTGTTGGTTACCCAGCCCGGGCACGGCTTGCGTCATCAATGGGATGAGCGACTATTGCTACGGATGCTCTAATAGTACTACTTCCTGATTATTATACTTATCTCATTTGTTTTTTAAGTTTTCGAGAATGCTTTTCAATCGAAACTAGTATGAGTTTTAAAATATGATTTTTTTTCCTTTTACGAAATACTAAACGAAAAATAAATTGAAAATTATATTTTAAAATATTTACTAAATTTCGATGAAAAATATGCCAAAAAAACTAAAAAACAAATGAAACAACTATAATTATCGAGAGATACTACTAAATAAAGAGTGAAGTATGAAGCACATTTAGGGGGTGTTTGGTTGGCCTTAGTAGGCCTGATTAGGCCCTCTAATCCGGTGGGCCCATCGTGCAATCCGACGTTTGGTTTGAAGGAATGCAACACCGGTCGGCCCGACGTAGTAAACAACTGTTTTGGGCTGTGTCTTAATCAGACCTCCCCTAGGTATTAGTTTTTAGGCCTGAAACAGTAGAAGTGTAGTAAGGAATAAAAATCCTATTTTGTCCTTCATTTTTTGTAATTTCAATTTTTTCTATGCCCAGTTTTTGGACAAGCTATTTCTTACCGAGGCTATGAACCACACGGCCTCTGAACCACACGGCCTCGCCGGGACCGGCCCTGAACCACACGGCCACGCAGTTCCGGGAACACGTACCCTAGTCGGCGGTGAGTCCGGCGGTCGGCGGTGTCCCAGCCGTAGTCGCGGTCAGGGGCGTATTTACTCGCGGCCCGTCCCGGGCTGAAGCCCAGTGCAATTTCAAAATTTTCATTTGTATATATTGATATATTCAAAGGTAAAAATAGAATTATAGTCTATTAGCCCAGTCCAAAATATTATTTAAAATTGAATGAAGGTTGAAAATAAAATATAACACCTAAACTTTACTTTTTATCTTCATCCGTCTCGGTTCATTAGTCAATTTCTTTTCGACACGATTTTTAGAAGAGTCTGTAAAGTTAAAGGGAGGAGTTGCTTGTTCATTGCTTTCCTTTTATGAAAACATGACTATTAATGTGAGACGACCTAACAAGATATATTAGACTAGTAAACTGAGACGGATGAAATATTTGTTATTTTTAATAGTTTGACTAAGTATAACTTTTAAAAATGAATGTTTGATAATTCGAAATCTTTCATTTGTTAATTGTATGACAAATACTTTTATTATTCTAGTACATTTTTATATTCGTAGTTGTTTTATGTAAATTAGATAGCGTTTTTTCCACCAAGAGGTCCAAACTATATCAATAATTTGGAAAAAAAATATTAATGATTCAAAATAAAAAACACAAATAATTAAAAATGTAATTATTAAAAATGCAATAATCTACAAAATACAAATAAACTAAGTTATTGAGGAGTATTAAAATCTAGTAAAACACAATTTAAGTGAACATAATATTTAATTATATATGTATTATATATATATATATTAATATTTAATATATTTAAAAAAATCAGCCCACCCCGACTACAGTGGCTGGATCCGCCCCTGCATGTGAGATAAAAGGATTTGAAAGACATTCTACACTACTTATTATGTTCCTTTTATAAAAACAAGATAATTAAACGAGCGTCCTAAAGAAAGAGACAATTCTCGCGGAACGGATGGAGTAAATAATACCCGTTCGTCTACAAATTTAGCCTCATTTTCCAATCACCCTTCTCAATGTTTACTTAATGACATAATACGCGACTGTTGTCCACCGTAAATTACTCCATCTTATCTTAAATTTATCGAAACTTCTCTGGAAATTATTTTTTATATAGTTTGATATGTTGTTAATTCTTACTACTAATAAATTGATGTCCTACAAAGTAATCGTATCCGAAAATTTTAAGAAAATAATATCTTTGATATGTGCTAATTTAGCAGATACTACGTAGATTATTGAAAACGGTGAATTGACAATGAACATTGAAAGTAATAAAATCCAACAGAAATAATGAGGGAAGAAGAAGAAACATCGTATTGTAATACTCCCTCCGTCCCACTTAAATTTCCATATAATGTGGCACAGAGACTAATGCAAGCATTGATAAGAGACTTTAAAATAGTGTTGGTTTTTTTTATCTGGGGTCGACTTGATCTACCACGCCTCCAGGCAGAGGATTCACCTACCACGCCGCCGCCCCGGCGGAAAGAACCTACCTCGCCTTCCGGCGGAGGGAGTTGAACCCCGGATCAACCCACAACAGCACCACATCCTTGTCAAATTAACCATACGTCTAATGTTGGCGGTAAGATTCGAACTCATGACTACTCATTGAGGGGTCTTTGATATTCACGTTTGTTACTATGCTACAAAACTCGAATTTTCAAATAGTATTAGTTCTGAGATAAAACTTTTATCATTGTAACTAAGTGAACAATTATATATGATTTTTCTAAAAAAGAAAAATATACGATTAAAATCAAACAATGACAGTAGTAAATAGATATTCATGAAGAAGAAACTATCATATAATATAGTCTGGAATCATGACACAGCGCATGTTAATAATTATAGTAAAACTAAACTTGGCGAATTGAAGTGATTGTATGTGGGGTTGGCATATCCATAAAAAGATGGAAGCTAGTATGATTAATTACTACTCGAGTATCACAACTTTGATCTTGTTCTTTTTACGACGTTTGTGTGTTTACCATTTTACCCACGGCATCATTACTATTTTCTACATTTTCGATTATCAATCTCGTGACATACTGTGACTGGATGGGCCTCCACTCTTAGGGCAAAATTCAAAAGTAATCCCTGCAGGCTGCAACTGCTCTTTTCTTCTTCTCCTCTTTCACTTTTTTTTTCTTATTCCTTTGAAAGAATTGAAAATGCAAAAAAAAAAAAAAAATTATGGAAGTCAAAAGTCCAGAATTCTTTATACTACTATATTTTAATATTTCTTGGTAAAACGCACACAAGACATTGTTTTTTTATATATTCTTCCACCATTTGGGGGAGGTAGGTCAACATCTAGTGATATCAATTAGTAGTACCTCATAGTGGAAGGTGTAGGCTCGATATCCACTATCAACATTTGGCGTGTGATTAATTATGATACAGTGGATGGACCAGATTCAACTCCCTCTGTCGATAACACGTGGTAGCAGTGGCGAAGCCAGGGTTCCGGCTCAGTGGGGCCCAACTCCAACGAAAAACATATTCATATAATTATAACGTCGCTCGAATTACATAGATAATATAAAAAAACTAGTTAATATCATAATATTATTTTTCTATCATTAAACTATTTCACAATAAGCATCTGATCTCTCATGCGATTACGAATATCATTTTTTATGATCTTCATAGTTCAGAAAGCTCTTTTAACTATAACAATGATGGCAAATAACATGAAAAAATAATAATCATAATGCATTAGCCGGATAAATTTTAAAATATTAAAAACACGAATGAAAAAATAAGAATAAAACACTTAATAGATTAATAGTAAAATGAATGTGTAAAAACAAATAAAAAATGCGAGTAAGAAAAAAAATTAAGAAAAAAACAACAAAATAGAAAGAGAAAAACGTGAGAAACATAAAGAACATGAGAGCATTAAAAGAGTAAGAAAAGGAGAGGGAAAAAAAAACAAAAACAAAAATATACTAGTGAAAAATAAAAAATAAAATAAAATAATGTATTGTCCGAATAAATTACTACCTCCATCTTATTAGTATAGGCTTGGTTTGACCGGATACGCAAACCAAGAAAAGTGAGATATGTGGTTGTAATTAATTCTAAGGAAATATGGTTAATTGTAGCCACATATTTTTTGTCATTTTAGGAAAGAATACTAATAAATGAGATAGACCAAAGAGGAAAGCATGACTAATTTAATGAGATGGAGGTAGTATGAAATATAAAAAATATGAATAAAAATAATAATAACTCAATAAAAACTTTGTAATATTAGAGCACACGCAGCGCCATGCTCTGCGCCCGGGCACCTTCCTCCCACACGTGTAGTGGTGCCCGGGTGCTCCACCACTCCCCACTGCAGGAGCCCGGGCGCCCACCACTGTCCCCCCGCCCAAGCTGTCCCCGGCCCAAACTCACGGCCTCCTCGTTCTCTCT
>JAOWBJ010028278.1:0-10766 GCA_028566335.1 Monarda citriodora
ATGTAGAGAAAATGAGCGGGAAAGTGTGTGTGTATTTTGGGGTGTTTGGTGTTTTGCTATTATATATATAATAGATTTCTAAATCGGGTAAAAATATTTGGTTACAATTAACTCTCTCTTCTTAGAATTAATTACAATCACATATTATTTCACTTTATCACCTTTATTGATTATTGAACCATTGTACTTGGATTAAAATAATATGAGATGAGGGTAGTAATAATTATCCATCTCTTAAAATAGAAAGTTACACATATGCAAACTAAGCAAGTTGTCCCTCACTTCGTAAAAAAAAGTGCACGTTTGTTCCACTCACTCCTCTGTGACGTCATCACAACGTAATCGTGGCTAATCGCCAAAATCAGCCCCGTCGCTACAGCGTAGTCAGTGACAGCGGCGACCGTTGGCATAGGAAGGGAGAGGAGGTCGGCGACGACGCCTCGAAACAAACACAATTTATGTTCGATTCCGCCGCAACTCGCGGACATCTGCTAGTATAAATTTATTAAAACTTAAGTTTTTCTTGCAATTTTACAAAGTGTGGGATCAGTGGTGATATTTTAAATCTATTAAAGTCTCTTTGGTCATATTTGGGCGTTATCTCCACTACAATAACAAACAATTATAGAATATTCTTAAATTACATAATTAAGTTCCCAATGTAGCTCATCAATACTAAGAGGGTGTTTGGTGTGTTTATAAGCGCTTGTGGAGTATTTGGCAAAATAAGATGATCTAGAGCTTATGAGTTGAAAAAATAAACAGTTACTGCTTATAAGCACTCCAAAAAATACGCGGCTAAACCTTAACTTTATTTGTGCTTATAAGCTCAATTAGCCAAACACTCCCACAACTTATAAGCTACTTAAATTTTATAGCTTATAAGCTTTTTAAACAACTTATAAGCACTTAAAAATAAGTTTAGCCGAATACCCCTTAATCGTGGTGCCGTGGCTGCACCGCTGCCCTAAAAACGATTTTCGACAGACCCTCTGTGCCAAGTCTCATTACCGAACCACTCTCGAAGGTTAACACACCAGTCAAAAGTGTAACACTTTCTATTTTTGAGTGGATAATTATTATATAATAGTATAAATATAGACCAAATAAAAATTAAGATTGGAGGCATAGTTGGATGATGGTATCATTTACCAAGACTATTTTGAAAAAAAAAAAATCGACTACTCAATAATTTGATCTAAAAAAGATCATCAACTAACTTAACTCGATGATCTGTGATCGGTTAATTTATCAAATTATAATTACTAGAAGGCGCTATCTACGTCTATATAATGAGTACTGGTGCGCGATTCAAGTGCGCCAGTTAAAAAAAAAACCAAAACGTAGAGATTAATCACATTCTAGAGAGAGAAGGATGATGGAGGCGGAAGATCAAGAAAGTGGGGCGCCGCATAGTGGAGAGAGAAGAAATATCCAAGAAGAAGAAACTGACGATGTCGACGTAGAAGAGAGCAGCATGGACGATGAAGAACCCGTGATTACTCAAGAAAATGTGAGGGGAGAAAGAGAAAGTCCGAGTGGCGATCAAGAAACCATGCCACTACTCAACACAAGTCATCAAGAGACAGAAAATGAAGCGGCGGTGAACAGGCGTGTAGAGAGAGAATATGGAAGGCCGACGTTTTCTGATATGTGCCTTAGCATCGTTCCAAACCGTTTCGATTTCTTCATCATCATCTTGTATTTGGTGCTGCTGTTTCTCATTATTCTGCTGCGTGTTTTCTTCTAAATTTCCCGCATACTTTGTTTAGGGGATAATGCCATTTTCCATCATCATCAATTCATCATCATCTTTTTTTTTTTTTTTTGCAGCTAGGGTTTTGTTCTTGAATCCTAGAAGTTCGACTAGCTATTCCATTTTATTTTTTTTAATGTTCTTTGTTTTTTGAATTTGTAATGTAGTTTGGCGGGTGAGATTCATTAATAAATGTAGTTTGGCTGAGATATCCATTCAAATTGTTGAAATTGTTAGTAGTAGTCAAAAGTTTCCAATACATTAAACACTTGAAATACATGGACGGGTTTCTTGAAATGAAATTGATATAAGGAAATGTTAAAATGTTAAATTAAATACTATTAAATGTGTGTGTTTAAAATTCTTGATAAGTATACGTGAAGACATTGTAAGCATCACCAACTAAATGACAGCTGAATTTCATCATTGTCGATCCCTCGCACCGACACAGGGTAGCACAAATGGCGGAAAACGGGATCCCAATTCGATTCGGGATCATGGGGTACTGCGCAGAGATCGCCAGAAAAGTGTCTCGGGCCATACTCCTATCCCCCTCCGCCGCCCTCGTGGCCGTCGCTAGCCGCTCCGTCGACAAAGCCACACAATTCGCGGTGAGGAACAAATTGCCGGAGAGTATGAAGCTCCACGGCAGCTACGAAGAATTGCTGGACGACCCTTCCGTCGTTGCAGTGTACATGCCGCTGCCGATGACTCTGCACGCGAAGTGGGCGGTTATGGCTGCTGAAAGGGGCTAGCATTTGCTTCTCGAGAAGCCCACTCCTGTAAACGACAAGGTGTTCGGCGAAATGCTTGAGTCGTGCGAGCGTAATGGGGTGCAGTTCATGAATGGCAGCATGTGGTATCTGTGGAGGCAAGAATTAGGTTTTCATTATATGTTGAGAGTGTACAAAAGTATGATATATATACAACTGAAGATACAAATAATGGACCCTAATACTAATGGGCCTTAACACGCCCCCGCAAGATGGAGGATCCATTTGGGAGACCCAGCTTGGACCGTAGACGTTGAAAGGCAAAGGTAGACAAAGGCTTGGTGAGTACATCTGCTATTTGATCACCCGATGAGATGTGTGAAACGGAGAGAAAGCCCCTTTGAACAAGTTCTCGCACAAAGAAGTAGTCTAAGGCAAGATGCTTCATGCGAGAATGAAAAATGGGGTTTTGGCACACATACGTAGCTCCAAGATTGTCACAGTAGAGTGTGGCAGGACATCGAACGGAGACACCTACTTCTGAGAGAAGATTGCGAACCCAGATGGCCTCTGCGGAGGCATTTGTAATGGCTTTGTATTCGGCCTCCGTAGAGGATCGGGAGACGCACCGTTGTTTTGAGGACTTCCAAGAAATCAATTTTTTCCCAAAGTAGATTGCATAACCGGTAGTCGATCGGCCATCGTCAAGAGAGCCTCCCCAATCAGCATCGGAGAATATAGTGATGGATGGCACAACATGTCGATGAAGAAAGAATCCGATATCCAAGGTGCCTTTTAGACACCGAAAGACACGTTTAACAACATTTCAATGTGGTTCCCGTGGAGTGTGCAAGAATTGAGATAGTTTTGTTCACAGCAAATGAGATATCAGGCCTTGTAAAAGATAAGTATTGAAGAAGACCCAGAGCACGACGGTAAGAACTGGGATCTGATAACGGCTTGCCATCAAGAGACCGGAGCTTTATATTCGGAGCCATTGGAGTGGCAACGGGCTTTGATCCTTCATTCGAAATTGGGCAAGAATGTTGGTGATATAAGAACGCTGCGACAGGAATAAGCCGGACACAGTCGGAATAACTTCCACGCCAAGAAAGTGATTAAGAGTCCCTAACTCCTTGAGGGAAAACTTGGCAGCAATAGTGGTGACAAAGTTGGCCAAGAATGCAGAATTGTTGCCTGTCAAGATTATATCATCCACATAGACAATAAAATAAATAATAAAACCATGTCTGTGATAAACAAAGAGGGAGGTGTCCGCCACTGATCTGTGGAAACCATATTGGAGAAGAAAAGCTGACAGAGCAAGATACCACTCCCGGGGTGCTTGTTTGAGGCCATAGAGAGATTTGCGAAGCCGACAAACATAATCCGAATGAGAAGAATCCCGGTATCCTCGAGGCTGATCAATGTAGACTTCTTCGGACAAAGAGCCATGGAGAAAGGCATTATTGATGTCAAGCTGCTGAATTGGCCAGTTTGTAGATAGAGCCACTGAGAGAATCAGGCAAATAGTAACAGGTTTAACAACTGGACTAAAGGTCTCAGAATAATCACGACCCAGTTGCTGCATGAATCCGCGAACGACAAACCGAGCTTTATATCGAGCAATGGAGCCGTCGAGGTTGCGCTTCACGCGAAAAACCCACTTTTCGCTTATTGTAGGACGACCATTTCGAGGAACAAGGTCCCATGTGTGATTCTTAATGAGGGCATTGTACTCCTCATCCATAGCACGTTTCCAATGAGGATTATGGAGAGCTTCAGTGACACTGGATGGCTCGAGGGCAGGAGGTAAGGGATGTAAAGTAGTGTTATTAATGAAGTTAGGGTTGAAGTACCGGGGGTTTGGTCGACGCTCACGAGTTGGGCGAGCTGGGGCAGGCGGGTCAGGGGGATTGCGAATGGGTGGCAAAGATGGAGGTTCAGAGGTCGACAGTATATCGGGAGTAGGAGTTGAGGGTTGCGAGGCTGGTAGGGTTGGTGGAGGATCAAGGACAGGTCGTGGTGTATCATGGACAAAACGTGGAGAACGACCAGGAGGATTTATGAAAGATTGAGCTGGAGAGTGTAGTGACTTGCTGGAAGGGAAAAACAGTTTCCACGAAACGTACGTGTCGAGAGTAAAAGATGCGGCGAGTGGAAATGTCTAGACACTTGTATGCGGACTGAGTCATGGAGTATCCCAAGAAGACACACGGGAAGGAACTAGGTTCTAGCTTTGTGGATCTGTAGGGACGTAACCACGGAAACATAGGCACCCGAAAGGTTTTAGTTTCACGTAGGATGGTTTGTCATGATACAGGAGCTCGTAAGGAGAGCGATTGGCCAGGACGGAGGAAGGAAGCCGGTTTATGAGATAGACGGCTGTTTGGAATGCGTGGGACCAGTAGGAGGAAGGGAGAGAGGCATGATGAAGGAGAGACAAACCAGTTTCGGCTATATGGCGATGAAGCGGTTCGGCTGTACCGTTGTGTTTGGGAGTATGGGGAGGCGATGTGTAGTGAGTGATGCCGAGTTGATTAAGGAGAGGCTTGAGCTTGATGAATTCCCCACCATTATCAGAGAATAAAGATATGATTTTGAATCCAAAGAAACGTTCAACTAAGCGAGCAAACTTGGGAAAAATGATAGCCACATCTGATTTATGTTTCAATGGATACAACCACACATATTTGGTAAAGTGATCAACAAAAACAACATAATAGTGATAACCATCAACAGAACGGACAGAAGAACTCCACACATCAGTATAAACCAAATCAAAGTGTTTAGTACTTCGCATAGAATTGTCAGAAAATGGCAGTTTATGACTCTTATGAACTAAACAAGACCGACAATGAAAGTCTGGAGGAATTTTAATTGAAGGTGCAAAGTTATTGATTAAAAACTTGGAGACTCGCAGAGACGGATGACCGAAGCAGTGGTGCCAGTCGGAAGCCAAAAGAGTGGTGACGTGAGTGCGAGGAGAAGACTTCATGGGTAGTGTATAGAGATGATTATCGTTCCGCCCCCGTAGTAGAGGAATCCCCGTGTGTAGGTCCTTAACAAGGAAATGAGAAGGAAATAATTCAACAGAATCATGATTAGTATGACATAACTGGGAGACGGAGATTAGGTTGCAACTAAGATCAGGAGCACACAATATACGGGAGAGGGAAAGGGGACGAGACTGGGTGGGAAGAGTTGAGTGACCAATATGGGTTATAGGGAGAGTATTACCATTGCCAAGCTGAATCTCGTCCGGTCCTCCGTAATCAGAAAAGCTATGAAAGTGAGCAGCGGAGTTTGCCGTGTGGTGTGAGGCACCTGTATCAAAGATCCAAGATGGCTGAGTAGAAGCAGTGCCACTCGGCTGTGTACCGTTCACCTGAGGAGGAGACTGAACAACGATATTTTGCTCGCGCAAGAAGGCTGCCAACTTGCGACAGACGCGCGCGGTATGACCTGGGTAGGAGCAGTAATCGCAGACTGAGGATGAAGAATGCCCGTGATTGAAATTTTGATTGTTGAAGCTTGTGGAGAAGTTTCTGCCACCATGGCGACCACCACGGCCACGATTGCCACGACCACCGCGACGACCGCTGAAATGTGGTGGCGGAATGCCATCTGAGGAAGGAGAGTTGTAACGGTGTTGTGTCTGATTGACTGAGGGCAGCACTGGCGGTGGATCAGACGGCGTTGTGATGAGTCTCTCGATGTCCAGGAGTATGTCGGATAGATTAGCGAGAGAGACGGATGTTTCACGCACACGGAGAGCAAAATAGACTGAACGATAATCGTCGCCGAGTTGTGTGATAATAGAAGCAACGAGGTCTGAATCAGAGATTGGGTGTCCGGCGAGAGCAAGGGAATCAGCGATGTCTCCCATCTGCTTTAAGTATTCTGTAATCGCCCGATTCCCTTTTGGGTTCTTAGCCAATTGAGCCTTGAGAAAGAGAACACGGCCGGGCGTGGTGCTGGCATAAGTGTTGGACAGTCGAGTCCAAGCATCACGGGCTAAGGTGGCAGTGGAGATGATGGGCTGTATGGATTCCGAGCAACTGCCGAGGAGAGCACTGACAATTACCTGATCTTGGCGATACCAGATTGTGTAGAGTGGATTGATTTCATCTTTGTCGATAGTTTTGGAGGGTGCGATGATAGTACAATCGATGTAGCCTGCGAGATCGAGGCCAATGAGGGTGGATTAAACTTAACAGTGTAAACTTATGTTATTGTGAAAACTTTGCATTCTCATATATATATTTTTGTTGCATTTTTTATGCAACAGAATATAAAAAAAAATGCAACAAAATATTCATAAAATGTAAGCACTTGTAGTTAAAAAAAAAAAAACAGTTTTCATATATTATATGTCATATATATTTTCTATATACTATATTTCATATATTGCATGTCATGTCATTCATTAACTTATCATACAAAGAAAAAAGTTAAGAGAGTATTTGACTAAACTTATAAATAATTTATAAATTGATTATAGATACTTTTTACAATTATAAACTATTTTTTTTAATTTCGCGAAAAAATTAAAAAAAATAAATAAATGTCTTTTGCATGTGAGCTTGTTCCCGCAACCAAACCGAACATTAAAGGGAAAAAAAAAACACTTTTGAAACACTTTTTTATTAGACAAAGAGTTTGAAACAATGTGATCTTTCGATGGCCGACGCATCTTTTTTTTTTCCATCAAATTTTTGTGAGTTGTCTGTTTTAGAAAACCTAATATTTTATATTCGTTTCATGTGTGTCATGAAATAAGTAAATACAAAAAAATACTAGCAAAGATTCCGCGTTGCATGTACATATGTTTTTTATTATGAGGGTGCTTAATTGGTTAAATATATAAGTAATTTATAAGTTGATTATAAGCATTTTTTATAACCATAATAGTAACTCATAAGCAATTTATAAACTTAGCCAAAACCATCTATATCTATACTAATATATAATAATTATCCACCCCCTATAAATAGAAATTGTTACACTTTGTCACATTTGAAATGCCTAAAATACTCTTGCATCCCCTAAAAATAGAAAATGATGCACAAGACAGACCCGTGTTCGATTCCTGACTGATGTATTTATTTATTTTTAATTTTACTTTTGGGCCGACTATTACTCTCAAGCCCAATAACTATTATTTAAACTAACATTTAATTATTATTTTTAATTTGTTTAATAAATTCATTCACATTCCAACAAAAATACAATTTATATTTAATTTTTCATGCCGCAATCCGCGGGCAACACGCTAGTTAATTTTGAAAAATATGTTAAAAATAGCATTCAATTTTTTATATATATATATTTCACTATTTATTTCATATATTATTATTGTGAGTTTTATGATATAGCACATGTAAAACCTAAAATGCAACAACTACGAAGCACATGCATAAATGTGGACAAATGGTATTCACAATGAATTATGTCGATGCATACCGAGGACTTAGAAACGATCTCCTACTCACGACGGCTGTGCCGCTGATGTGATAATGCTATGTAGGTTGATGTTTCCCAAAACCCTAAGATCAAGTATATGGTGAAATAAACACGTAAAGAACACCAAGAAGTAACGTGGTTCGATCTATGTGAGTAGATTTACGTTCACGGGAGTAAAAGGGGTTTGAGTTTGTATTGATTGCAAGAGAGTATTACAGTGTGTAAGAATAAGTGAGCATGCCCTACTCTTCGTGAACACCAACTATTTATATGATGCTACTTTCCTGCATGGGCCAATAGCCCATGCATTGCAGCCCACGAGTGCACATGACAAGTTCTAGAAAGTTCCACGCTAATCACGTCCTTTCCATATATTTGACTCTAATTAAGGGTGATTACCGCTAATCACGCTTAGGCCAGCTGCCTTGTACTAAATCACGGCTACTGTGCAAAAGGAGCCTGCAGTAGTGAAGGTACTGTGTACACTGGCAGTACTTTCCAAAGTACAAGGATGACCTCGGTTGTTAGTGACCTCGGTTGTTGGAGGTGATGGCGCACCTCGGTATCCGAGGTGTGTTAGCGAGGTCCGGTGCTTCTGGTCTTGACGGGATTACTCTTCCGTTGTGGTGCCGAGCTGTTCATCGTGTCTCGTTCCAGCCGAGGAATTACCGAGCAGCGTAGTTGTGGGAGGATGGGCCAACATCCTGTGTTGTGCCAACTGCTCGGCAGGGTGTAGGTCGGTCCTGGTAGTTGGCCGAGCACGGTGTTGGGCCGTACTCTATCATAGGTAATGTTTTTTATTTTAGGGTTGAATTTTTCGTAATAAGATTTAGTTTTATTTGTAGGTTTTTGTATTTAAGACATATTTAATTAATATTTTTATATAAAATATTATCACTTCATCAGTGAGCACATTAAATATATTTACGGCGAGATTTGTAACTTTAACTCTCAAGTAAAAGTTTTCCTTCCAACCCTAAACCTTATGAGATTCTTGAACAAGTCAATTGTATTTGTTATTGTATAGTACATCACATAAATAAGCGTCTTAAATGGATCGATCATTATAAAATTATTTTGAACCGATCGAGAATGATATATATGTGTTGCATTCATCACACTATAACTAAATCAATATACTAAATGTACAAACGCGCAAATGTTTCTGTAAATATTTTAGGCACATAATAATATCTATATCTATACTACTATATAGTAGTAATAATTATCCACCTCATACAAAAGGAAAGTTACGCACATGCGAAATGTACAAAATATCCCTCCTTTTTACCAAAAATAGAAAGTGCTATTTATACAGACTCGGGTTCGATTCCCAACGCGTACATTTATATTTTTTCTTTTTAATTATACTTTTGGGCCTACTCTCACTCTAAGGCCCAATAACTATTACTTAAATAACATCTAGTTTTAATTTCCTTAATAAATTCATTCACATTTCAACACAAACACAATTTATATTTAATTCTCACGGCGCAACGGACGGGCAATACGCTAGTATATTGTAACAAGAATAATGAGGGGACAGTATCGACCAGTCAAATAAAAGACACATTCTGTTGTTATTTACATGTATAAAATAAATATGGTTATCGTATGAGGAAAACATCGTTCATAGTAGGCTAGTAGCGTTGAAGATTTTTTTTTATATAAAAAAATAGAGCTCCAAAAAAAATTAATGAATCAGAGTTAGGTTGGTTTGTGGAGCCAAAGATATGTAAAATGTCCTGTTTTATGATTACTTTCTTGAGTTTTACATTGTACTAACTAACCACCCTGGGTTGGAGGGATTCTTGAAAGCTAAGTATTACCAAATTCACCAGTAAATAAAATATCCTAACTTAACTACCACATTTCATTTCATATTGCATTTTGGTGCATAGTATGCACAAAATCGGAAGTCTGTTTAATTATTTAATTCCGCTCATTTTCTTGAAATCAAAAGGGGGAATAATAAACCGTATTGTGATTTTTTGTGTAGTTCCTGAAATAATAATCCACCTCTGTTCTGCGGGAATTATTTTTATTTTCTTATTCCTACGTATCGTTTAATTGTTTCATTTCTTCAAAAGGAATGTAATAAATGATGGAGAATGTCTTTTAAATCTTTTTTTTCATAATCTTGATATGCGTGTTAAAGTAATAGAGACTAATGTCGCGGCTACGTAGAGTGTGTTTGAGAACAAATAAAACACAACAAAGCATCAAGGTTGATGGGACATTTCTCTCCAATACTAATGATAGGAGTTCAACTCATTTTAAGTGTATAATTCTACTATATGGTTAGGTAAAACAAGGCGTAAGTGGTGCTCATAGTATAAGGCAGTGTTTGGTAGCCCTTGGACATAAATCCAAGTTGAGTCGTCTCAATATGACTCATGTGGGCTGAACATTAGTTGAGTGAGTCAACTTATGTTTGGTAGCTTTATCGAAATCGCACCAGTTGTGTAAAACTCGTGTTTGGTGGGGAACTTCCAACATGAGATGATAGACGGTAATTATTTCTATGTCCTTCCCCTTTTTCCATAATTGCGATTTTGCCCCCGGATATATAGACACCCTAGGGAAAAAATCGGCATCAGACTCTCTCCACCTTGCCTCTTCACCCGCGCCTTCACCACCGCAACCCTCGTCGTGCGCTGAAAGGTTGCGGATATGCTCGACGAGTGTCGTATGCTCGCGAATCCTCTTTCAACACAATTTATAATCTTTCCTTTCCCCCAAAATACTATAGAGTAGTATAAGGAAGTCCGGATGTCGAACCCACGAGGAATGGTAACATTTCTTGGTATTGCGGTTTCTTACACTTAGGA
>JAOWBJ010028384.1:0-10766 GCA_028566335.1 Monarda citriodora
AGCTAGAGGGAAAGGAGAAGGGAATAAGGGGGCCTTAAGCTAGCAATCAACTTCAAAGAGTCAAGGTAATCCCAAGAACCTTTTTAAGCTTAGTAGCTTAATTATTTTAGAACTGCTAAAAACACTTAGCAAAGACTTAGAAATAAAGATTTACACTTAATAGAAAGGATGAACACTTAGCTTAAAGAATGATCACATTAGAACCAATTTTTCCAGTGAGAATAGAACAGGGCAGTTTCTGCCAAATAAGAAACAGGGCAGATTCTGCCAAATTAGAACAAGGGCAGTGGGTAAAGAATATCCCGAGCCGAAGGCTCAGTTTTGATGTGCGAGATTCGGGCAGAACCCCGACATACCGGGAGTTTCTCCGGGGCCCGGAGAGCCACCCGAGCCATCTCACCGCATCGGGGAAAGACCTTAAAAATCGAATAAGCATGAACAATACATAACCAAGTCAACAAACTTAGAATCAGATTAACCAGACCTAGCAAAACATAGAGCCCAGAAAAACCAGAACCCACAGTAGAACCAGAAGCGGAAAAAAGGAACAACATAGCCGGAAACCAGAACCAAACAAGAACCGGGCAAAAAACCAAATCAAACCAGAACCAAAACAGAACAAAACACCCGAAACCAAGCCAGCAAAAGAACCAAGCCACAAAGTCAACCAAACACCCAGAACACATGCATAAACAACCAAGAACTGCAGTTCACAAAAATCAGCCAAAAGAAACCCTAGAGCATGATTTAACCAAAAACCCTAAAAGTACAGAGATAGGGTTAAGAGTGGACCGATCTGGAGCTCGCCGGACCGCCTCATCCCCGGCGAAGCCGAAGAGTGATGGCCGGTCAGAGGGGAGTCGAGGGACTGAGCCAAAGGGACAGAGCCGAGGAGGCGGCGACCGGCGGCAGCACCAGCCTGGAGCCAAGGGCGGCGGTGCTACCGGCACGGAGTAGGCAGACGGGCGGCGGCAGCACCACATATGGCGGAGGCAGAGGCGGCGCCACCCGCTCGTGGCACGAAGGCCACGGCGGCGACGCTCGCAAGGTAGACAACAACCGGAGGGGCCAGACCAGAAGGGTGGTCGGCCATGAGTAGTTGGCCAAGAGGGAGAAAACCCTAGCCGATAGAGAGAGAGGGAGGAGGAGAAAACCCTAGAGAGAGAGAGTGAGGTCCGTTAGAATGAGAGAAGAAAAGGTCACCCTTTATTTATTAGAATCGGTCAGCACAAAAAGGAAAAAAAATGGATCAAATCCAATTGGAAAGAATAAAATGGACTTAAGTCCATATTGATAAAAGAAAAAGAAGTGGGCCAAGCCCATATAATATCGGATGGGCTGATTAAATAAAAGAATAGGCTACAACCCGTTGTTTAATTGGGTTGTTCCCCTTGACCGTTTTTAAGCCCGATAAGATATTTTTATACCTGTTATAAAATACTTAGACCGATAATTTTAGACCAAGGTTAATTTGAGATTTCGAATTAATTTATTTTTTTAAGGAAATAATAATAATAATTATTTCTCAAGAGACAGATAATTCGGGATTAATTATTTAGGATTAAGAAATCGACTAAGAACTAAGGAATAATTTATTTAAGTTTCGAATAGATTTTCGGCGTACAAGGAATTTATTTTCCACCTTATTAAATGAAGGTTGTACGAAGGAAGAGCTTTCGTAGGACTCGATAAGGGAACCCGATCGATAAGGTGGGCTTTCTAACTAAGAACCCCTGTGTGGGCCTTTTGAGAAATAAGCATGGTTTAATGTTTTTGCAAACCATTGTCATGCCATAAAATGTTTTGATTTTGTATGAAGCCTATTGTCGGCCTCCGCCAATCTCTGAAGATAGCTTAAGTGTATACACTAGGGACGATGACCTTCGGGTTAACGTTCGAGGTGCCTGTGGAGGGTGGCCACCTTCCCGGCTCGATTAAAGAAAAGGGCAGATATGGAAGAATACCAAAGAACCTAGCACGCACATGCACTTTTAAGATCACAAATGCTTTTGTTGAACATAGATGCTTTTAAGAAAACCCTATGTTCGTAATTATATAGCTTGACGATACAAATGTTTTGGGCATATGTTCACTGAGTACTTTGTACTTAGCCCTGTACATGTTTTCCCTACATGCAGGTTGAGAGGTGCGAACAGTCATGATGACCAGTGGGCTAGATTTTTGAAGAGAAGAAACTCTTGGTGGCATGTGTCTTCATACACATGTCTACGCTTCCGTTTTTTAGAAACATTTGATGTTTGTAGCCCGTTGGGCATGTTGAATCACACACGCGTTCCTGATTCCAGACTTATGACTTTTAATTAAGAATTATTGTTATCCCATTCAGTGTTTCTCAAGAAGTTGCGATCTTTTCCGCATTCCCCTTTCTTTCCCCTCTTCTTAATATCCCCCAGTAACGAGTCACCGTGCTTAATATCCTTAGTTAAGTTCGGTCGTTACAGATGCCATAGTGATCCAGGATGGAGTTGCAAATAAGTTGGTACATAGGGTGTTCGTCGATAGAGGAGCATCTGTCAATGTCCTCTTCCGGACATGTTACGACAAGATGAGCCTGGAAGCCACGCAGCTCGCCTCGGCACCGTTGGCATTAAAAAGCTTCGCGCAGGAGGAGACACGACCTGACGGGGTCATCAGCCTGCCCGTCACAGTAGGTCGATCTCCGATCAGTTCAACCACGACAGTCCAATTCTTCGTGGTACGTGCCCCGTCGCCTTATAACATAATTCTTGGGAGAGACTGACTTAATATTGTGTGAGCTATCTGTTCAACATACCATCTCATGGTAAAGATCTCGACCAAAAACGGGATAGTTACCATCAAGGGCGACCAGAAAAGGGTGAAGGAGTGCATGCAGATCGCATTCCGTGATGCCGAGACTACCGAACGGCACCACCAAACATAGAAATTAAAGAACGTGGAGTTGGAGCAAGAGAAGACGTCACCTGCTGTAGCACCACTCACCGAGGAGGTCTCACTATATGACAACGAGCCAACCAAGATTATCAGGGTTGGGTTCGCTGGACCTCCCCAACTCAGATCGCAGGTGATCCAACTTCTCAAAGCTTATCGGGACATCTTCGCATGGACACCCCTAGACATGGCAGGGGTGTCACCGGACATCATCACCCACAGGCTCAACATCGACCTGAATATAAGGCCGGTGAAGCAAAAGCAGTGCCAGTTCGCTGCAGACAGAAACAGAGCCATCCAAGACCAGGTTAACCAGCTCCTTCAAGCGAAGATTCTCTTCGAAGTCAAATATCCCACCTGGATTGCTAACCCCATGATGTTCCGGAAGGGAGGAGGAGGATGGGGCATGTGCGTGGACTATACCGACCTCAACAAGCACTGCCCAAAAGACTGCCACCCTCTCCCTAACATAGATAGAAAAGTAGAAGCCTTAGTTGGCTTTAATATATTTTACTTTCTAGACTTGTATAAGGGCTATCACCAAGTATTAATGAGTAATGAAGATGCCCTCAAAATAGCATTTATAACTGATTTTGGGGTTTTCGCGTATAGAAATATGCCATTTGGTTTTAAGAATGCAGGAGCGACCTATCAAAGAATGGTCGACAAGATATTCCAGCCCCACATTGGGATGATCGTTGAGGTATATGTCGATGACATAGTCGTCAAGAGCAGAGAAGAGACCACTTTTGCCAGCGATCTGTGAACTGTCTTCGACATACTCCGATCAACCAACCTCAAACTGAATCCGGAGAAATGCACCTTCATGGTGCGAGCTGGAAAGTTCCTTGGTTGTTGGGTATCTCAAAAGGGTTTGGAAGCAAACCCGTCCAAAGTCCAGTTCGTCAAGGATATGGTGATCCCCAAGGCCATTCACGATGTGCACAAGCTTACTGGATGCCTCGCTGCGCTAAGCCGTTTCTTATCAAAAGCGGCGAAGAAGCAGCTTCCATTCTTCCTAATTCTGAGGAAGGCTTCGAACTTCGAATGGAGGGAGGAGCATCGCAAGGCCTTTGAAGATCTAAAGGGCTACCTTGCAAAACTCCCTACATTATCCGTGCCAAAAGAAGGAGAGCCTTTGTCACTATACCTCGGAGCATTAGACGAGTCCGTCAGTGCAGTGCTAATCCGTGAAGAAGGACGTCGCCAACTTCCCGTCTACTTCATAAGCCGAGCACTCAAAGGACTAGAACATAGGTATCAACCATTGGAAAAGGTCGCGCTTGCACTAGTCAATGCTGCAAGATGATTGAGGCCATATTTCCATGCACTCCAATCCAAATCTTGACCGACCTCCCGCTTTGCCAAGTCCTCACAAAGCCTGAAGCCTCAGGGTGCATTGCGAAGTGGGCAATTGAGCTCGGGGAACATACCATCTCATTTCTTCCCCATAAAGCCATAAAAGGACAAGCTTTGGCCGAATTTTTAGCCGAAGCAAAGTTTAAAGAGGATCAAAGAGCTCCCGAGCAAACCCCGAAGAGAGTCACAACTGAACAGACAAAGGAACCACCTGCGAACTGTTGGCAGGTATTTGTCGATGGAGCTTTGGGAAAAGCAGGATGCAGGGCAGAGATTCTACTTATCAGTTCGGACGGACACGAGGTAACTTATTCACTCTGCTTCTCCTTCTGAACTACTAATAATGAGGTGGAGTATGGAGCTATCCTTCATGGGCTGCGTCTCGCAAAAAGCCTAAATATTAAGGCCGTCAAGGTTCACAACGACTCCCAAGTCGTAGTGAACCACATATTGAGTACCAGTGAAACCCGCGGAGAAAGGATGAAGAGGTACCTTGAAAAAGTCCGCAGCTCGCAGAAGATGTTCTCATACTTCGAACTGGTCAGAATCCCGCGCGGACAGAATCACCGAGCATACATTCTGAGTAAGCTTGCATCATCCAACTCCACCAGTTCGCTAGTAGAGGAGATCAAGGGCAGAAGCATTGATGAGGTTGAAGTGGGTGACATCGACGATGAGCCCAATTGGATGACCCCAATCCGCACATACTTGGAAACGGGGGAACTACATTATGACAAGCTCGAAGCTCGCAAACTCCTCGCTAGATCGCTCAAGTACACACTGGAACAAGGAGTCCTGTACCGCAAGTCCTACCTCCAGCCCCTCTTGCGATGTGTAGGACCAACAGAAGCGAACTATATACTGAGAGAAGTTCATGAAGGGTCCTGTGGCAGCGGGGGACTGGGCGCGTTCTTCACCACGAAGAGACCGACCGGTCTCCTGCATCGGTAATTCGGGCCGAGCGACCGAGATGGGGTGAAGCCATCATAGTGCGCTGCACCCCCTGCTGCACATGCTCTAAGGGGCATGTTGTGTCTTGTGTTTTAAAATAAATATTTGAAGTTTTTTTTACGCGATACTACGAGTGTTGTAGTATCATGAAAATGCGTGTCGAAAATTGAAAAAAAGGGACAATATCTCTAAGACAGAGGGATATTATTTAAAAATAACAAGAATGAACAAATAATGATGGTTCTGAAGAATTATAACAAGATTGATATTGGATTGCCATTATTCATCCTTGAATTGTATAGATTGGGGCAATGATTTCTAAATAGGGCCCACAAGAACTCTACAACCCACTATCCAAAGTGTTGTATATTATTTCCATGTCATGATATTTAACTCTTTTTATGTCAATTAATGCACATTTTTCCACTGAAATCTAGTATGAATTTTAAATTATAATTTTTAAATATTTTTTGTTTTACGGGATACTACGTGTGTCGTAGTATCCCGTAAAATAAAAATATTAAAAAAAATCATATTTTAAAACTCATATTTGGTTTCAGTGGAAAAACGTGCATTGATTGACATAAAAAAAAAGAGGCAAATATCATGAGATTGAGGTAGTATATAACATCATATTTCAGTCGTAGTATCCTGTAAAACAAAAATTATTTAAAAATCATATTTTAAAACTCGTACTAAATTTCGATGAAAAAGTGTACATTGATTGACATAAAAAAAGAGTCAAATATCACGAAATGGAAGTAGTATATAACATCATATTACACCTCGATTAATCTGGAATTCTTATGCATGTTAATGGGATAAGAGTATATAAGTCGCTTCTTCAATTATATTCCCTCCGTTCACCCTCTGAAATGGTATGTTTAATTTTTTTTTGGACACACATTTTCACCGCTATCGAATATGAGTTTTATAATATCGTTTTGAATTTTTATTGTATCCAACATTTCGTTTACTTTATTTAAAAAAAAAATTGACACTATAATCATGCCCCGTCTCTCCATCCCGAAACAATTGTCCACAAATATTTTTTTTTACAATATATATTCACCTTATGCACAATTACCATTGTACTTCTCATTGCTTATTTGTAGCAAGTGGTTGTAATGTAAAAGTTAGAGCCTATATACTTAGTGAAGAGCACTTTGCTAATGGCAAATATGTGTAATGCATGTACTACATGTTACTCTACCACTAGCTTAAGAATTTAGCTAAAGAATTTAATCGAGATCTCCTTATTTATTCATTAAAATTCTTTTGCCTCATACTAAAAAATATTTTAAGAAACTCATTTTTGTAAAATTCAATTATGACCATACCATAATTTTAATTTTAGTTTTTTGCGGAGGGGAAGTACTGTATAAGAAGTAGATATATTTTGACTCATTTGAAAATATATCACTACAAGATTATTCGTTAATGCCGACGGATTCATGACGGATTTTTTTTTAGTAACATCGCCGACAGATCTGCGACGGATCCTATACTAGTGGTGCTTGGTAAGCACGCTCAAGAGTCTGTGACGGATCCGCGACGGATTCCTGACGGATCAGTGACGGATCCGTCGGTATTCCGTAGCTAAAATTCGCCGACAGAAAAAATCCGTCAGCATTTGCATTTCCCGACGACCATTTTACCGACGGGCATTCCGTCGGCATTCCGTCGCGGATTACTATTTCGGCCAATTTTTTGACTTTGGAAGTAGAATATTTCGTCACGAATTTTACATTTTTTGTTGTGTATACTCACTTCGTCAGGTTTATCATGAGCCGGGTTTTATTAAACTGGACTATATAATATTCACCGAGCTTATTATACGCCAGACGGGGGAAGTATATATCATTGAAGATGGATGCCTCTCCATGGACGCACCGTAAACTCTTGCAGAAACACAGCTGAATCCACATTGCAGAATGGTGAGCCTCAATTTTCCTGGGTACTGTTTCAGCAATGGAGCCTGCAAACATACGTACACTCGATCAATGCAAAGATCGATCGTTTGAGCTCACTGGCGGAGCCACCCCCTTAGCAAGGGGTGGCTCAAGCCCACTCCACTCAAAGATTTTTTGTATTTTTGCTCTTAAAAAATGATGATTATATTATATATTATGAATAATTTAATGTATCAGCTCATGCTAATATATAGATTTTGTTTTCTAAATCCCGAACATAGAACTTCTGCCCCGGTATCGAGATTTTCTGGGTCCGCCACTGCTTGAGCTTAACAGAAAAAAAAATCATAATAAAACCTGCATGCCGAGCCACATAGTGTAGAAAGAATTGCCCTCCAATGACGAGAAGAGAGCCCTCTCCATTGGCGCTTCGACTGAGGCTTTACGTCGAACATATGGTGTGCATTATTGTGATTTGAATATAGAGGTGGGCCCTTGAGAAGGTGAAGGCCATGGTCCTAGCGAGGCCTAGTATTGTGCCCAAAACTGATAAGAGAAAGGTTCTCTTATCATGATAAAAAAAAAGGTAGTCACGGGCTTTCCTCAATGATCACACCAAAAACATAGAGAGAATAACGTAAAACATAAAGAAAACAAAATAAATGAATTTGTTATATTTCTTGGTTGAATAATGAACGTACAATATCTCCTATTTATAGGGCTAGTCCGAGTCACGACTTAATAGATAATAATAAATCACTATAGAAAAGATATGCTAAATCGACACTAAATAAATATGAGATATATAAAAGATATGCTAAATCAATACTAAATAAATAATGAGATATGAGAGATATTCCCGAGATATGATCTTATCCCATATCAACTCATCCCCGGTTGAAATTCACCTTGTCCTCAAGGTGAACAACTAGATGAAATATCTCCTCCATGATCAAATACACGACAAGCCAAACTATGACACCCACGTACAAGCAATAATTGAAGCTGAAGCAAAGCACCGTGAATTGTGGATGTGGGCCGCTCAAACTTTTGCTTTAGTGCAAAAGAGGTTTGCACTTCTTGGCCACCGAATATCTGCACTGCTTTGTGCAACAGAATCCTCTCCTCTAAGCCCGTAGTTTGTTAGGACTTGAACAAGTCCATAGCAGCAAAAGCGTCCGCCGAGACTACACAAATTGGCTCCACCAAAATAAGAGATTGATGCCCTTTACTCACGCTATCCAAATCCTCCTCGCAATAAACAGGCTATAATTGGATCTCGGGGAGCGTGTCAAGCGCCAGTCGTATATCTTTCACCCCTAGGGAATTTGAAGTACCAGCGATATCAATGGCATCCTCATTAAGTTTTTCACAATTATGATCAGTCCATGTCACGTCCAAACTTTCATTCGTGTCATCACTTGCATCTGACTTCTCACATGACGCCCTCCTCAACGGTGGCCTCGGCAAGAGATCTTCCTCAACGTCCAGACTCGACAAGAGATCTTCCTCGACATCCGGAATTATTTGTAACTCGAACCCTAGAATGGATAGATCTGAATCGGGTGTTGAGTCGGAGGTATAGTAGGCGCCACTACGCACTCGATCTTGCTGAGCGAGGAGTAATCGAAATATCTCACGATGTTCGGCATCGGAAGATACTTAGTCGAAGTGCAAGCAGCCAAATGTTGCCATGAGAATACTTGTGGGAGAGAGTAAACTCGATGAAAGCACCAATTGATAAGAGAAAGGTTCTCTTATCACGATAAAAAAGGTAGTCATGGGCTTTTTCTGATTTTCTGATGATCACACCAAAAGCATAGAGAGAATAGCGTAAAACGTAAAGGAAACAAAGTAAATGAATTTATTATATTTCTTGGTTGAATAAAGAACGTACAATATCTCCTATTTATAGGGTTAGTCTCATTCCCAACTTAATAGATAATAATAAATCACTATAGAAAAGATATGCTAAATCAATACTAAATAAATATGAGATATAGAAAAGATACGTTAAATCAATACTAAATAAATAATGAGATATGAGAGATATTCCCGAGATATGATCTTATCCCGTATCAAACACTTTGGCTACTCCATGCCACTTGTTTATGTATAGCTTTTTTATTCTTTGCCAATATTATATTAATAAGTACATTTAGATATACTATTTGATTATAATGTTGGGTTTCTATTAGATTATTAGGGCATTTGACTAAAATTATAGATTATTGAAAATATTTTCGACTGCAAATTTAAAATTGAATATAAATTTAACCAAACATCGTATATGTATCTTACAAGCGCATGACACGTAGCCTTTATACAAATCAAGAAAGAAAAATTTTTGAAGCCAAAGGCTTCGACCTTTTTATCTATGCTGGGGAGTGGGTAGCAATCCTTCGGACAGTGCTTGTTCAAATATGTGTAGTCAATGCACATCCGCCACCCCCTTCTTTTTTCTTGATCATAACCGGGTTGGCTATCCACGTAGGATACTTCACTTCGAACAATACTCCGGCTTTGAGCAGTTGGCGTACTTCATCATGGATGACTTGGTTGCGTTCGGCTGCGAAGAGTCTTTGTTTCTGTCGAATAGGCCGGACCGATGGGTCAATATTCAGACGGTGTGTGATCAAGTCCGGTGAAACGCCAGTCATGTCTAGCGGTGACCATGCAAAGACATCTTCGTAAGCCCTGAGGAGTTGGATAACTTGATTCCGAAGCTGAGTGGTCCCGGCGAAGCCAATTTTTATAGTTCGGGACGGGTCTTCTTCGGATAACCGAACTTCCATGGGGTTCGGTCCTGTTTGCTCTTCCAACTCCTCAGGATGCTGTCGTTGCTATGCTTGACAGTTCCGAACCGCTGGTTCGGCATTTTTTAGGGCCACGTGCATACATTCCTTGGCCCTTTTTTTGTCCCCTCGGACTGTGGCTATTCCGCCCTTGGTGGGGAATTTGATCATGAGATGGTACGTGGAGCATACTGCTCGGACGGAATTAAGCCAGTCGTGTCCAAGTATGATGTTTTACGGTGACCGAGTTTTCACTATGAAGAATTCAATCACCGTAGTAGCGCTAGTGGGTGCCTTTCCAACAGTGATGGGAAGACTGATTATCCCTTCCGGACTGGTGTCTTCTTGGGCGAAGCTCTTCAAGGGGAGGGGGGCCGGATTCATTCTGGCTGGATCTACATCCAGCTTGTCGAAGCACTCTTTGAAAAGAATGCTGACCGAGGCTCCGGTATCTACGAAGACTCGATGGATGACTTTGTTCGCCACTCCGACTTGGATGACGATAGCGTCTTCGTGCGGCGAGATGGCCGGCACCGGGTCAGCGTCGGAGAAAGTGATGACTTCCTCCTTCTTTAGTCTCTTGTGAGTCGGCTCCTCCCGGTGAGAATTCCTCGACTCAGCCTTGACGGATGACTTCGTCTTCCTAGCATGAAGAGCGTCAATCGCCTGTATGACCCCGCCATAGCGGACTTCATCATTGTCTCCCTCGGGATCTTCCTGCTTTTGTTTCTTATCGTTGGGGGGGGGGGAGCGCAGCCAGACTTCCCCTGTCTCTTCTTACCGGACTGCTGTTGCCGGGCTTGATACTTCATTAATT
>JAOWBJ010028492.1:0-10763 GCA_028566335.1 Monarda citriodora
GAGTTCGCGACCGGAGGCCCCCCATCAAAGTGGACGGGAGCTGCGAGCATACCCCGTTGGAACGAGGTGAGCTCGCGAACTGGTGGCCCCCGTCAAAGTGGAAGCGAGCTGCGAGCATACCCCGCTGAAAAGAGGTGAGCTCGTGACCTGCGAATTGAATGTGAGGGGGTGCCAGGCTGATGGACGGACAATGTGTCAGTTACTTTTCATTAAATGCGCCGGTTGGGCTGAGCTTTTATCGAGGTCCATCTTTGTTGGGCCTCGTGCTTGGGCCAAGTTGTTAGGCCATGTACTATCACATCCCAACCATAGAGAGGTCGAGATGAGGATATGATGTACATTTGAGCGCATCTTGCTAAAAATAGGCGAATGTGCGGGCGAATGTGCGAACTGGTTGCCCCCGTCAAGGTGGATGTGAGCTACGAGCATACCCCGCTGAAAAGAGGTGAGTTCGCGAACTGATGGCCCCCATCAAAGTGGACGCGAGCTGCGAGCATACCCCGTTGGAAAGAGGTGAGCTCGCGAACTGCTTGCCCCCGTCAAAGTGGACGCGAGCTGCGAGCATAACCCGCTGGAAAGAGGTGAGCTCGCAAATTGGTTGCCCCCATCAAAGTGGACGCGAGCTGCGAGCATACCCCGCTGAAAAGAGGTGAGCTTGCGAACCGGTTGCCCCCGTCAAAAGTGGACGCGAGCTGCGAGCATACCCCGTTGGAAAGCGGTGAGCTTGTGAACTTGTGGCCCCCGTCAAAGTGGACGCAAGCTGCGAGCATACCCCGCTGAAAAGAGGTGAGCTCGTGACCTGCGAACTGAATGTGAGGGGGCGCCAGGCTGATGGACCGACAATGTGTCAGTTACTTTTCATTAAATGCGCCGGTTGGGCTTTCGAGGTTGGCGGCCCAATGGGAAAGCGGCATTTTGAACCGTCGCCCTATAGTTAGCTTATAGGGCACGATTTGGGCATTGTCTTCATCATTCCAAACTTTCGCGAAAAAGAAAATTTCAGAACCTCCATTTTCTGCCGCTGCTGTTGCTGTTACTCAGGTGAAAAACAACCCTCTTTTTCGCGAAAACTTGCACAAACTAGTAAGTATGGCTTCTTCCTCTGAAGTTGTAGCGTCTTAGTTAACTTTCTCCATTCCTGCTCGAGAAGTCCCCGAAACCGTAGATATTTTTTTCGTTGGTCAGGATAGGTTCAGGCCCAATTTTACGGGATACTCCGGCGCTGTAGGTGTCGGGTCTGTAAATTGCTACCCCTCCTCCCTTGATTTGTCCATGATTAGGGAGTTAAAGTCCTTTTTGCCAAAAAAACACGACATTTATTATTCCGGGTCCGATGGATCGGGCTTGTGCCCCTCCGGTGGGGTATGTAACCGTTTACGAAGACGCCCTTCATAGCGGCCTTCGGTTTTCCTTGCATGCTGCATACAAAGATCTTCTAGAAATCCATCGACTGCCATTAGGGTAGTTAACTCCGAAGTCCTTTGTGTTTATGTCCTTTTTGGAGTCTAAGGCTGAGGAGCCTATGACTCGGGACATGATTTTTACCTTTTTTTCTTTTAAGATATTGTCCAGCTGGTACTACGCATCACCGCGGACTAATTTTACAATTCGCCTGCCGAACAAGGTACAAGGTTGGCACTCCAAGTTTTTCTTCATGCGAGCTGCCGTCGTTGGTGTACCTGAGTTTGCCTGGCGAACTGAGATTTTACACAAAATAACCCCACTGAATAAGTACCCTGACCTTAAGGATATGTTGATTAGGGAGTACGAGGTGAAGTCCAATCCTCATGATCCTTCTACCGAAATAGAGACGGTGAAGGGTAAGGGTCTCACTGTTGTCTTTTCTTCTTATTATTTTTGTTGTTCCTAACTAACGTCTTTGTTCGCTGTTTGCAGTGGGATTTGAAAGAGTGGTCGTGCCCAAGAAGAAGGGCAAACGAACTGCTACCGTGGCCTCTGCTGATGTTGCGGCGTCCGCTTCCAGCTCGGAGCGGACTGTCACCAGTGTGCTTTCCCCGCAGATTGAGGATCACTCCCCGAAGGAGCAGCCTTTCAAGAGAATTAAGAAGGGTTTGAAGGAGTCGAGCGTGCCTTCGCATGCTCTGTTGGAGACACAGGTCGATCTGAACGAGAATCCAGTTGATCCACCGGCTCTCTCTGATGCTGAGGTAACTATTTGACATCTTTTGCGATGCTGGATTTTTACATAGCATGTGCTGACTTTGTTTTGGCGATCTGTGCAGAGGGCCAGGAATCTGATCTCGCAGGGCCTAGCCTTGTTGGAGAGAAGTGCAGCCGAGAAGGTCGCGACTGAAAAGGCTGAAGAGGTCGAGCAACTGCGCTTGAAGCTTGAGGAAGCCGAGGCGCGAGCTAATTTGCTCGTCGTGAGGTGGCCGCGGCCCGTGAAGAGACGGCCTTGGCTAAGGCTGAGGTCGCCAGAGTAGAGATGATAAAGGACGACCTAAGGGCTGAGGTCGTTACTTCTCAGGGCCCCATGTTGTGGGCATTTGCGGAGAGGCTACTGCTCTCCTAGAGGTTTGTTAAGCTGGCCTCCACTGCAGGGAGCGTACTTGGGGAGTTTGCTATGGACGCGCTTGAGGCCGCCCAGAAGGACTTCCCAGACTTGGATCCTTCCAAGTATGAGTACGCGAGGTGATCTACGGAGGAGAGCAACCAAGCTTTGGCAGACGAGGTATGGGTGGTTCTATATGAGTCCACTCTGTTGAAGGAGCTTGAGATCGCTTCCGACCTTCTTACTGCTGAAGTGGTTAGCTCAACCGATGTGGATCACAATCCAAATGTGAAGGCGTGCTTCGCCAAAGCTGGGGTGGAGGAGTCTCCTGTGAATGAGGATATCCCTGGAGATGGCCCTGATGATAAGGTTTGACTTCTCTCCTTTTGTAAAATTTTTCTCTTTTTTTAGTAGCTCCTTCTTTGTAATGACAGTACCGCTGGGGTACTGCTTTTGTTGTTAATAAAACAAGTATTTCCTGCACATCTTCGGGCTCATTTAATTTCTTTATTTCTTTTAATCAGTCTCCGTCTTCCGAGATGTTTGATGCGTCGCCCTTTGTTGTCCGCATAAACGAACTAGTATCCCTTGAGGCTGCGAAGGCTGAATTGTCTTTTTGGAAAATTAAGTGTCAGCGATTTGATGCCTTAGTAGTAGCTGAAAGTAGTTCGACGAGCGGGCTTGAGGGCGAACTGAGACATTAGAAGGAGGAGTATAGCCGAGCTATTGAGGAGAGTGAGCGCATTGAGACGTCGGCGCAGATCAAGTATGATAGACTCCAAGCGCGGTATACTCTACTCCAAGACCAGTTGAATGAGAGCAAGAGTGAGCTGAAGGATACGAACAGAGGGCCGGTAAGATGGACCAAGAGCATATGGCATATGAGTTTTTGTGCAGCGAAGTGGTGGTGTTCCGATCTCAAAGGTCAGGAAGCTCGTCATGGCATGCAACGCCTATGGTAGGCGGGAGGACTGTGAGCCACTTGTGATACATGAGAAGATCCTCGAGTTGAAGAGCATAGCTTAGTTCTACCAAGTCATCCTTGATAAGTACCCTTCCCTTTGCAAGCTTGTTGGGGATCGGTCATTTGCGGATAAGGCTGGCCCTTCTACTTCTGCCGTTGTTGTGCGCCAACCCATGCGATCTGTGGAGGTTCGCCGAGCTCAACCTACTGTGATGAGAGGTAGTCGAGGTGGGAGGTCGGCAGGTCGGAGTACATCTGGCCGTGGGGGAGGAAGGTGGTAAGGTCGTGGTTTCGACCTTGATGGCTTAATGAATGCCAACTTCAAGTCTCCAGAGGACTTTGTAGACAACTGGTTAAGTTTTAGCACGGGCAATAAGACTCGTCGACCATAGTGTTGTAATAGGAATTTGTAATACTTTTTCCCTTGATGAATAACAAAATATTATCATTTCGCCATTCTTCTCTTATTATTGCGAACTGTTCTACTTCTCATTTGTTGAGACATGTGTCTTTGCTCGTTTGAAGTATGAATGGCTTCTGTTTTGCGATGACTAAAGTCAAGGCTAGTTTGGAGCTAGATCGCTCCTTTTTTGCGGTGACCGAGGTTACGGCTGGTTGGGAGTATGTACTTCTCATTTGCGATGACTGAAGTCAAGACTGTTTTGAAGTAATGGTTTCTCCTTTATGGGACTTGCAAACCCTTAGTTCGGGGTTTTATGAGTCCTGAAATGAATGTTGTCTCATAAGGGGGCCAGCCTTAGAGAAATTGTGTTGTGATTTTTTACGTATAAATAAGACATGCAAAATATGCAATGAGATTTATAAATGAATGGAGGAAATTTTATTAATATAAATCGGAAAAACAGTAATATTTACATGACGCCCTAAAGGATGAAACACTATATGTCTAGCCTATACTTCGCTCACTTATACATAAATCTTCTTCAAATTGGAAATATGCCAAGTGTGGGGTAAGAGCTCACCGGATAATTGTGCGAGCTTATAGGAACCCTTGTCGAGATCCTCTGCGATTTGATATGGTCCTTCCCATATGGCTTCCAATTTGCCGAGTTTTTATACTTTGCTGACTTTGTTGTTGCGGAGTACAAGGTCTCCGACCTGGAAGTAATGGTGCTTCACTCGGAAGTTGTAGTAGCAAGCTACCTGTTGCTTATATCGGGCTTCCTTTATGAAGGCGAGCTCTCTCTTCTCTTCCAACAAGTCTAAATCAGCTCAGATGTTTTCATCGTTGACCTCTTCGGAGAAGTGTGCTACACGAGAGCTCGCATCCCAATCTCAACTGGTATAAGTGCCTCGGTGCCATAGGCTAGACTGTATGGCGTTTCTCCATGCGAGATTCTGGGTGTAGTCCGGTAGGACCATAGGACATTGGGTAGGTTCTCCACCCACCTTCCTTTAGCTCGTCCCAGTTGAGATTTTAGTCTGTTCACGATGGTTTGGTTGGTGACCCCGGTCTATCCGTTGGATTGAGGATGAGCTACCGAGGTGAACTTTTGTTCTTCACACCATTCTCTGAACACTCTGTCCGTTAATCGTGTCCCATTATCCGAGACCAATATGTGCGGTATCCCGAACTGGCAAACGATGTTCTTCCACATAAAGTTGCGGGCATTCTTGCTTGTGATTTTGTCCAAAGGTTCGGTCTCTACCCATTTCGTGAAGAAGTCGATTGCGACGATCAGGAATTGCATCTGTCCCGGGGCCTTGTCAATGGGTCCAACAATATCGATCCCCCATTGCATGAACGGCCACGGGCTTTGCATGCTGGCAAGCTTAGTCTGTGGAAGTCGTTGTACGTTTGCGTGGACTTGACATTGTGGACAGCTCTTGACCAGCTCGGTTGCATCATGAGCCAACGTCGGCCAGTAATATCCACTTTGCATAACCTTTTTAGACAGAGCTCGGGGTCCAATATGGCTGCCACAGGACCCTTCATGAACTTCATGTAGGACGTAGTTCGCTTCTCCAGGTCCTACACATCGCAGGAGAGGTTGGAGGTAGGATTTGCGGTAGAGAACACCCTGCTCTAGCGTGTATTTCAGCGATTTTGCGAGAAGATTTCGGGCTTCGAGCTTATCATCAGGTAATTCTCCCTTTTCCAAATATGTACGGATTGGGGTCATCCAGCTGGGCTCGTCGTTGATATCACTCACTTCAACCTCGTTGATACTCCAGCTCTGGATTTCCTCTACTGGTGAACTAATTGATTGGGAGGATGCAAACTTACTCAAGGCGTCAGCTCGGTGGTTCTGTCCTCGCGGAACTCTAACTAGTTCGAAATATGAGAACATCTGTTGCAAGCTGCGGACTTTGTCGAGGTACCTTTTCATCTTCTCTCCACGGGCTTCACTTGCACTCAATATATGATTTACCATGACTTGAGAGTCGCTGTAAACTTTGACAGCTTCAATGTTTAGGATCTTGGCGAGGCGAAGTCCATGAAGAATGGCCTCGTACTCCACCTCATTGTTAGTGGTTGAGAATGCAAACCGGAGTGAGTAGGTTACCTCGTGCCCGTTCGGACTAATGAGCAGGATCCCTGCTCCACTGCCTGCTTTCCCCGAAGCTCCATCAACGTAAACATGCCAGCAGTTCGCAGGTGCCTCCTTCCGCTGCTCGGTTGTATTTCTCTTCAGTTTCAGTTCGGGAGCCCTTTGGGTCCTCTTTGAACTTGGCCTCGGCTAGAATATCGGCCAAGGCTTGTCCTTTAATGGCTTTGCGGGGATGAAAAGAGATCGTGTGCTCCTCGAGTTCAATAGCCCACTTCGCAATGCAACCTGAGGCTTCAGGTTTGGTGAGAACTTGGCGAAGTGGGAGATCGGTTAGGACTTGGATTGGATGTGCATGGAAGTATGACCTCAGTCGTCTTGCAACATTAATAAGCACAAGCACGATATTCTCCAACAGTTGGTACCTTAGCTCGGGTCCTTTCAGTGCTCGGCTTATAAAGTATACAAGGAGCTGGCGACGTCCCTCCTCCCGGATTAGCACTGCACTGATGGACTCATCCGATGCGCCAAGGTACAATGACAAAGGTTCCCCTTCCTTTGGAACGGACAGCGTGGGGAGATGGGCAAGGTAGCCTTTGAGGTCCTCAAAGGCTTTGCGGTGTTCCTCCCTCCATTCAAAGTTCGGAGCCTTCTTCAAAATCTGGAAGAATGGGAGCTGCTTTTCCGCCACTTTTGAGAGGAAACGGCTTAAAGCAGCGAGGCACCCCGTAAGTTTGTGCACATCGTGGATGGGCTTACGTATCGCCATGTCCTTGACGACTTGAACCTTCTTAGATGGATTTGCCTCCAAGTCCTTTTGTGATATCCAGCAACCCAGGAACTTTCCAGCCCGCACCATGAAGGTGCACTTCTGCAGATTCAGCTTCAAGTTGGTAGATCGGAGGATGTTGAAGACAGTTCGGAGGTCGCTGACACAGGTACCCTCTTCTCGGCTCTTCACGACTATGTCATCGACATAAACCTCGACGATCTTCCCAATGTTGGGCTGGAATATCTTGTCGACCATTCTCTGATAGGTCGCTCCTGCATTTTTTAGACCAAATGGGCATCTTTCTATACGGGAAAACCCCAAAATCAATAATAAAAACTGTTTTGGGGGCGTCTTCACTACTCATTAAAACTTGGTGGTACCCTTTATACAAGTCTAAAATCAGAAAATATTATAGCCAGCTAAGGCTTCTACTTTCTTATCTATATTGGGTAGAGGGTAACAATCTTTTGGGCAGTGCTTGTTGAGATCGGTGTAATCTATGCACTTGCGCCATCCACCTCCCGCTTTTCGGACCATCACCGGATTAGTTATCCAGGTCGGGTATTTGACTTTGAAGAGGATCTTCGCTTGGAGTAACTGCTTCATCTCGTCCTGGATCACCCGGTTTCTCTTCGAAGCGAACTGTCATTGTTTTTGCATCACCGGCCTGATGTTGGGATCGATGTTGAGCCGGTGGGTGATAATATCTGGGGACACCCCGGTCATGTCAAGGGGTGTCCATGTGAAGACGTCTCAGTAATCTTTGAGGAGTTGGACCACCTACGATCTGAGCTGGGGAGGTCCGGCGAATCCAACCTTGACGGTCTTGGTTGGTTCATCGTCATATAGTGGGACCTCCTCGGTGAGTGGGACTTTGGCAGATGGTGTCTTCTCTTCTTCCAAGTCTGTAATCTGCTTTAATTGCTATGCTTGATGGTGCCGCTCAGTCGTCTCGGCACCACGTAGTGCGATCTGCATGTACTCCTTAGCCCGCTTCTGGTCGCCCCGAACAGTGACCACTCCGTTTTTTGTCGGGATTTTAATCATGAGATGGTATGTGGATCAGACAGCTCTGATCGCGTTGAGCCAATCCCTCCCAAGAATGATGTTGTAGGGCGACGGGGCACGTACCACAAAAAATTGGATGGATATGGTGGAGCTCGCTGGAGATCGCCCCACGGTGACGGGCAAGCTTATGACCCCGTCAGGTCGCGTCACCTCTTGCGCGTAACTTTTCAGTGGCAAGAGAGATGGGGCTAGCTGAGCTGCATCTAGGCTCAGCTTATCAAAACACGTTCTGAAAAGAACGCTTATAGATGTTCTACTGTCAGCAAATACTTGGTGCACCAGTTTGTTCGCGACCCCGGCCTGAATCACTATGGCGTCATGATGCGGGGTCCTAGCGGGAACTGGATCGGCCTCGGAGAAGGTGATAACCTCCTCTCTTTTGAGCCTCTTGCCCATGGGCTCCTCCGAGCTCGAACCCCGGGCTTCGGCTTTGAGAGAGGACTTGGCCTGTCCCAAGGGCAGTCCGGCAATGGCCTCAATGGTCTCGTCGAACTGAGGTGTGATGTCGTGGCCATCGTCTTCGGGTTCCTGCTTTGCCTTTTTGTTGGCCTGGCAGTCATCCTTACCCCGATTGTGACGCTATTATTCTTACCCTGGCTGTTGCCCTGGCCTTGATACATTTTGAGGGTAACATCTTGTACCAAGGCCTCTATACTTTCTGCGAGGTCGCGGCACTCCTCCGTGTCATGGCCGTGGTCCTCGTGGAAAGTGCAATAACATTTCTTCGACCTGCGATCAGCCGGCCTCTGTATAGGGCGGGGCTTCTCGAATAGGTTGGCGTGCAGCTCATAAATCTCTGCACGTGGTTTCGTCAAGGGCGTGTACTGAGGCTGATCTGCATTTTGGCGTGGACCCCGCCTAGACTCAATACCTTGACGCGGTCCAAGTCGAGATGACACTAGACCGTTCTGCAACCTCTCATGGACGTTGCGGCGGCCTGAACTCTGAAGACCACGATCTGCGGATTATTTCTTCTTGTTGAAAGATTCGCCCCTGTCCAGCGTCATCGAGCTCCCGCCTAACGAGCTCCCGCCTAACGAGCTCCCGGTACAGGGCACCAGGTCGCAAGATGTTTTGGAACGCCGAGATGATCAACACGTCGCTGGCCTCATCAACTTTCAACGCTTCCTAATTGAAACGAGTCAGGAAGTCGTTGATCGATCGCCCATCACCTTGCTTGATAGTCAACAGCTGTGCCGTGGTGAATTTTGGCTTCGCTTTTTGGTGGAATCTTCTCTTGAAGACTTCCACGAGTTCGCGGTATGATCCGATGTTGTTGGGGTTATGCTCTTGAACCACACCCGAGCTGTGTCGACCAATAGCTCGGGGAAAACTTTGCACATGTGAACCTCCTTCAGATTTTGGTTCCACATGTTGTATTGGAACTGACCAAGGAAATTTTTCGGATCCCTATGGCCATCATAAGGTTGGATGTTGGGCACCTTATAACAGCTCGGGAGACGAGTCTCGCAAATTTTTTTGGTAAACGGGGTTGCCATCAACCCGTATGCGTCGAACCCACCACGTCGGTGGTGGGATCTCTCCTCTGATGGAGACCTCGAAGGAGACCGATCTCGATTGTGGTGCGACCTATGGTGTCGGGGTGACAGGTCGTGTCGGTTGTGATGGTAACTTTGGTCTCGACTTCGGCTACGGCCTCGAGGCGCATGCCGAGGCGGAGTGCAATCTCGGCTGCGGCCTCGATTCCGCTCCCAGACAATCTCCACGCTCGGATCCTTCCTCTCCCGGTTGCGAGTTGATCATTGTTGTTCTTGAGGTCCTTCCTTGTCAGGACCTTTAAATTGCTGGAGGTACTCGGCCTTTTTGTCTTTTTTTTCCTCCAGAAAACCCCGGATTACAAGATCTAATCCGGAGTGTCGCGAAGTTGCGGCGTATTGGCTCCCCACCTAATCGGAGTCGATCTTGTTGCCCTCCCTATCAATTGGAACGTTCTCCAACACTAGGTTGGGGTCTGGATTGACCACGGGATCCTTCCCGTGTGGGTGCGGGGCGGTCTCAGCATCCTTGTCGGTGTCGTTGTTGTTGTTACCGCCTGCAGCCCGGGAAGCATTCGATCTGGTGTTCTTCGAAGGCATAGTTGAACAAGTTTGTGAAAAGCTGCGATCAAAACACGATACCAAGGTTCCCATAGACGGCGCCAGTGATTGATTGTGCTTTTGTTGGGCTTGTTACTATGACGAAGAACGTAAAGAATTGCAAGAACGCAAGAGAATTACATGGTTCGATCCGCTTTGAGGCAGATCTACGTCCACGAGGAAGAAGAGAAAATTTGCATTTCTCTATGTATGAGAGTATGAGAGTTTGTATATCCCATCTTCTATCCTAGTGCCTTTATTTATAGGCTTACAAGTAGAATCCTTCTCTAATACAAAGTTTGTGCCTAATCGGATAACCTTGAGGCCTTGTTGATATCTTTTTACATTGTAGATATCCGAATCCATATCTCTCTATAATATGTCTTTGGGATAGGCTTGGAGTAGGAGTCCTTGTGGTTGAAGTCTAGTTCTTCGAGCTGTCGAGCTGTTGGGCCAAACTGCCAATGTGGGCTTTGCTCCGAATTGGGCCTAACTGGGCCGATCTGTGTTTGGATCTCGCTGGGTTTTGCTGTCTTCAGAATGGGCCTTGAGTTTGGGCCGAATAGCATTCGGTCGAGCTCTTATCGAGGTTCATCTTTGTTGGGCCTCGTGCTTAGGCCTAGTTGTTATGCCATGTACTATCAGAGACTAGTAAGTGAGATGGACCAAAATGGAAAGTAGGACTAGAAGTGCCCACGGTTCCTAAACCGGAACAGAACAAGAAGAACCGCCGGTTCCGGTTCCACGGTGGCTGGAACAGAAACAGAACCGTATAGTAGACGGTTCCGATTCCGGTTCTAGAACCGACGGTTCCGGTTCTGTTTCGGTTCCGGTTACGGTT
>JAOWBJ010028600.1:0-10756 GCA_028566335.1 Monarda citriodora
TGATCAATTGTTCTTCTACCAAAGAAGTATTTCAGAATTTGTAATTGTAATATCTGAATATTAATGAAATTTTCTCATATTTAAAAAACGAATGATGTGTACTGTGCTCGGCCGTGCATCGCACGGGGGCGAGTACTAGTGAATACTAAAAGCAGAGGGCTGCATAATGACGGACTCCGCGTCAGAATATTCTCGGTCGTATCTTTATGGATATGCATATGCATTTCTACATTAATCGGGTGTTCTCAAGTTCTTTCTTTCATTTTCTGCATATCTACCGAGATTTCAGCTTCTTTTATTTTATTTTATTTTGGGCATATGGTTGAGTACCTTTTGCACTAATGACATCACATTTATAATTGATTTTGATTCCCATCATCAATTCCCGTGACATGCATATAGTGAAATTCATGGAATTCATGGAATATAAGAAATAAAAATTACTGCTGATATCATTTTCCCTTGCAAATTCAAGTTTTTTTTTTTTTTTTCAAGAAACACAATTGCAATTATTTGTCATTTTCAGTCATTGCATGATGGAAAATAAATAATATTCGTGGGAAACTTGCTGATCAATTATCGATGGTGCTTTTCTTGAACTTTTTGTTATGATGAAGAAAATAAAAAGTAAAGAAAGAACGCAAGGGATTTACGTGGTTTGATCCGTTTGAGACATATTTACGTCCACGGGGAAGAGAAGAAAGATGTTTATTGCTATAGTGTATGAAAGTTTGAGAGATTGTGTCTCCTTCTTCTATCCTAGCGCTTTATTTATAGGCTTACAAATAGAATCCTTCTCTAATGCAAAGTCTGAGACCAAATCGGATAACCTTGGAGCTTTATCTATATCTTTTCTATTGTAGATATCTGAATCTCTATCTCTCCATAATATGTCTTCAAGATAGGCTTGGAGTAGGAGTCCTTCTTGTGTTGGAGTCGAGCTGTGACTGGGCCAAGCTGTTCGCCGAGTGGGCCTTGTGTTGGGGTCGAACTACATTGGGCCGAGCTCTTCTCGAGGTCCATTTTTGCTGGGCCTCTTGCTTTGGCCTAGCTGTTAGGCCATGTACTATCACATCCCCTTCCCCCCAAAGAGAGGTAGGGATAAGGATATAATGTAGGGTAGGATAGGTGAGTAGGGTTGAAGGCGGTTGTAACTGATTGCCCTCGTCGAGAAGATATTGATGAAGTCAATAAATCACACCTTGCTAAAAAAGGTGAGCTTTGCGAACTGATTGTCCTCGTCGAGATGGACGAAGTCAATAAATCACACCCATCTGAAAAGAGGTGAGCTTGCGAACTGATTGCCCTCGTCGAGATGGACGAAGTGAATAAATCATACCTCGCTGAAAAGAGGTGAGCTTTGCGAACTAATTGCCCTCGTCGAGATGGACGAAGTCAATAAATCACACCCCGTTGAAAGGGGTGCGCTTGCGAACTCATTGCCTTCGTCGAGATGGACGAAGTCAATAAATTACACCTCGCTGAAAAGAGGTGAGCTTGCGAACTGTGTTGAGAAGCGAAAAGCGGACTGTGCTGAGAAGCGAATTGCGAGCTGAATCTGAAACGCTGTCGAGCTGAAATACTGACAGTGTCAGTTACTATAATTAATGCGCCTGTTGAACTCCCGAGGTTGGCGGCCCAATAAGAATGCAGGATTTTGAACTGTCGCCTAAAATCAGGCTTATAGGGCACGCTTTGGGGATTCAGTCTTCACTTTTCAAACGGGAGGTGTCCTCCTTGGCCTTCGTGAGGACCTTCTTGAGCTTCTCATGCTCGATGACTCCCCTCTCCACGCCGGCCAGAACGAGCTTCACCCGCTACAAAAAAAAAAAAAGCTTAGTCAAAAAATTGTGAGGGAAGACAGAAAGCGATTTGATTTCGTCAAAGCTTACCTCGACCACGATCCGAGGCCAGCTAGTAGCCTCGGGAGGACCGCAACAGAAACAGTCCCCGACATCGCTGAAGAAGGCGGCGGCAGGAGTGCCAAATTCTTCTGCGAGCTCTTCACCAGGGTCGTGTCATCGGCAATGCGCTCGGAGGAGGCAGGAGAGGGAGATGGCGTCTTTTGCCTCTTCAGCTCCCTCTTTTCATGGCTAGGGGCAGACTGAGGCTCACTTTCCTCCGCCGAGAAGCCTCCAAAGAACGACACTACATCAAGACAAAAGTAGTTGGTAAATAAACGAGCAAGATCAGCAAGAAAGTTAGCTCGGTCCTCACCCTTCTCGACTCCGCCCGCTTCGGATGGACTGTGTGTACTAAGCTTAGCTTGGACGAAATCAAGCTCGATGTACACCCTGGTTACTAGGCATATAACCGGCAGCTTGTCTTCGAGTTTGCCCAAGTGCTTCGTCGGGGGGCAAGGTATGGCATCTGTCCTCCAGGCGAACTCCGAAGCACCCATTCAAGCATAAAAGAAGAAATTTTTTGCCCGCCGAGATGCTTGGGCTTTGTCTTGAACTTTTGGGAGGGGTTCAGGTAGTACCACGACCCTCGGCTTTTAAAATGGAAAAACCGTAGAACCATGTCTAAGGTTAGGGTATGCCCTAAGCGGGACACTTCGACAGCTAGGTTTGTGAGGTGTCTAAAGGAGTTCGGCGTCAACTGACCTAGAGGAATGCTATACTTCTCTAGGAGTTCGTAAAAAATAGAAAAAAAGGAAAACGGAGGCTGCACACTAAGCTGGCCATAAACAGTGAAATTTCCTCCGGTAGGATATCAGCCCTACCCTCAACGCCGGGGACAATGGCCTCGAAGTCGGAGTGAAAGAAGTACGGGTCGGCCAACGACGATATCGCCGCCTCAGTTACGGTGGACCTAAACATATCCACGGTGAGGGGGACCACTATTTTCCGGCCACCGGTAGAGGAGCCGAAAATACCCTCGGAACCATTACCCCTAGCCCCGACGCTTTCAGTAGACGAGGAAGACATCACTTACTTGTTCTGAGTGGTGTTACGCCGGGAAGATGATGTTGGTTGAAAGATGGTGCCGGAGGAAAAACTGATCGTTGAAGAAAATCTCGAGAGAGAAAAATGCAGAAGATTGCAGAAGAAGAATGAAGAAGGCAAAAAGTGATTTGAAAATCAGTGAAAATGGCTCTTTTGTTCGAAAGGAAGTGTCGCTTCACCAACCCGATAAAGTGCAAAAACTGAAAAATCGCAATGATTAGGGTTCAGGCGCGTGTCGCACGCGTCCCCGTGCAACGCTTTACCTTCACCTCGGCCTCATCATAAGAACTCTCCCCAACAGAGTTTCGAACTTGTGTCATTCACAATGAAGGCAATGTTCTCAATCACCTCGGCGAGACCACTTCGCCCAAGAATCTAGCTCCGATTTAGCGAACTTCGCCATTGCCTCCCTTTTGGGAGGGAATCTCATGGGGTACGGCCCAACCCCTGGGCCCAGTTAAGAGGCCTAATGAAATTGAACCCAGCAATGATTTAAGGCCTTGAGTGGTTCGGCCTTCCCCCAGCTACTAGGCAATGCACTTCAGTTCGACATCACAACCAGTTCGGACAAGTCCAGCCCGATGAGAGGTGGTAAGCTCGGCGTCCGAAAGGAGTTCATCACTTCGGTCACTTCGGTACTACCGAAGTGAGGTGTTATAGCGCGAGAGGAATTTAGGCGGTCCCAGGAAACTTGCCACAATGCTCTCCCCATATCATTAAGGGATAAGCAGTTACATAACCTCCCACTAATCCGCCCATGACCCCCGCCTGCACCATTTATCATCCCACTACCCACGCGATTACCAAAAGTGGGTTAGTGGGCTGAGTCATCCTACATCTATGCGCCGAGTTGCTTCACCAGCCCATTGTACTAGTATGAATAGCTAGTACACTTAATGAAAAAGGATTACACACTCTTGTACTCTTATTCTACATATTGAAGCAATAAACAATATTCTCATTTTCCCGTGGACGTAGATCTACTCTAGTAGATCGAACCACGTTACTCCTTTGTGTTCTTACGTTCTTGCATTTCCATCCTATTTACCTACGAATTTAGGATCGATCAATTTTAATTTTGTAAAATTTTATTTTTTAACTATTTTGTTTGATTTTCAGGATTTAATTTTGTATCATTTAATGCCCGCCGCTTCTATTAATTAACTTAGTGTTTATAAATTCAAAAACAGCGTATATTATTATTTTAAAATTCAATTTATATTTATAGATATCTATTATGATTTTTTCTATACTACTTTATAATAATTATTCACTCTCTATTTTTAGAAATTGTTACACTTTTATCACATGCGAAATGTCCAAAATACCCCCGCACACCAAAAATAGAAAGTGATGCACACTACAAACCCGAGTTCGATTTCTGGCGGGTGCATTTATTCTTTTTCTTTTTAATTCTACTTCTGGGCATATTCTCACTCTCAGGTCCAACAGCTAGTTTATTTTTTAAATTTGTTTCATATAATTCCTTTACAATCCATTACAAATACAATTAATATTTAATTGTTCCCGCCGCAACGCGCGGGTACGAGTATATTAATGTCCCTTCGTCCCATAAATTTTATCTCACTTACTTTGTCCTACAAATTTAAAGTGACACCTATAATGAAAACTATCAAACCCACCGTATAAAAACATTCTCAAAATGTTACTAATTACACAATATAATGTTTAAAACCGAACTGGAGATTGAACTTGTACGATCTTCTGGTTGGGTCCGAGTTTTGAAACATAGATCGTGGCCCACCAAAAATCTCATCTTATCTACAATATCATTCCCCGTCATGAAATTGCCCATAAAATACTACTCCCTCCTCCCTCCCTTCCTTCCAAAAATATTATCCTCATTTCAAACGTTGTCGAATATTGTAGAAATGGGTCACTCCTCCCTAATGAGGCCTTGTTAAGAGGGAGAACTATCCATATTATATGTCATATTATCCATATTTTATATCATATATTATTTCTTTCGAAAGCTGATGTGAGACATAGTGGGGACTTCAACAAATATGAATTTTATAATATCATTTTGAAATATTTTTTCTTCTATAAGAGTTCGTAATATTTCATAGAAGAAAAAATATTTTAACACGATATTGTAAATCTCGTAGTCGACAGCGTTGAAAAAACGTATCGAAAAAGTTAAAAAAACAAACAAACCATCTCAGAACGCAGATAGGGAGTACTTCAACTTTAGATGTGACAATGGGACCGCTACACCTCCTGCTTTGTCAGGTATACTACAGAGTATCTGGTATGATGCACGCCAAATTAATCCACTTTTGGAAAAAAAAAAAAAAAAAAAAAGTGGAAATGAATTTGATGATATCCAGCCTATATTAAGGAGGCGGCGAGGCGAGGCATGATGCAGTATACAAAAAAGAACTAAGTAATATTAATATCTGTGTTTGTTGGAAGATGAAGATGAAGGTGGAGGTGACGACGCGAGTGATGGTGAAACCATGCAATCCCACCCCATCCCACCTGCGCACCTACGAGATATCCGTCATTGATGAACTCAATCCCTCCATGAACGTTATTCGGATTCTCTTCTTTCCATCTTCATCTTTAAACGACGTCGGTAGCTCCTTAAAAGAATCTCTGGCTCAAGTCCTGCCCCAGTTCTACCCGCTGGCTGGCAGGTACAACAGGGAGCAGCACCACGTCGTCTGCAACGACCAAGGCGCGGAGTTCTCTGAGGCTCGAATCGACTCCCGCCTCACCCAGCTCCTCGGGGCGGACTCCGAGCTTCTCAACTGCCTCCTCCCTTTCGACATTGGCGCCGCGGATGACCCCACCGACCCCATGCTGGGAATCCGGATCAACAGGTTCGAATGCGGGGGGTTGGCTATCGGGGTGTGCGCCTCGCACAGGATATTCGATTCGGCCTCGCTCGGCATATTCCTCGCTGCCTGGGCTAATGCATCCATCGGTGGATCACTCGTCGTCCGTCCCGATTTTAACGCCCCTACTTACTTCCCCTCGGAGAAGTTGACCCCGCTCCAGTACCAGGTCTCCAGGATCCGGGACAGGAGCGTGGTTTCCAAGATGTTCCAGTTCAACCGGAACGCCATCGCCAGTCTCCGGGAAACCCTAGCCTCGGAATGGAAATCGGCCGGCATTGACCGGCCCCCGTCCAGGGTTTTGGCCGTCTCCTCCGTGCTCGCCCAGGCCCTCCTCCGTGCGGACACCAACAAGCACTGCAGGCAGCGCGCCTCGTTGATCGGGCAGGCAATCAACGTGCGCGGGAGGACTGTTCCGCCCCTCCCTCAACATTCCATCGGCACCTGGGTTTCCATGTCATACCTCGAATTTGATGAGAATGAGAGCCGTGCCATGGCAGGTTATTAGAATGAATTTGGTCCATTTCATCATTCAATTTATATCAATGTAGAGTTTAGGATTTTTCCCAAGTCAATGTGAGACTAGTGAGGGCCTTTAACACGCAGGTAATTTTCCTGCAATGGCTTCTAAGATGCGGGAGTGTTTGATCCAGGGAGTGCAAGACTGCGCCAGGATTCTCAGCGACAAAGAGTTTGGGAAGCACTCGCTGGCCTACGGCGACTTGGAGGCCGCTGAGAAAGCAGACAACCCCAATTGCAAGGCTATCTGGTTCACGGACTGGTCGAAATTCGGAGACTACGAGCTCGATTTCGGGTTTGGGAAGCCCGAGTGGGTGAGCTTGTGCGATGTTCCTGTGAAGGATATGTTCGTTCTCATGAACACTAAAGACAATGCGGGAATCGAAGCATGGGCGTATTTGCACGAATCCGACATGCCGTTTTTCGAGCAAGACGAAGAGCTCCGCCGTCTCACCGCGCCCTGAAGCGCTGCTTTCAGTCTATGGAGAGCGATGTAATAAGTTAGCTGCTGGAGTAATTTTCCAATTGATATGTGTTTATGTTACTCTTATTTCATCACAATTCCGTTGCTCTCAGAATAATTAAGCTTAATTATATTCTATCTCTTGTAGTTACTCTCTCTCTCTTTTTATTTACTTTTATTTATGGTTTCTCTCTCTTTTCTCTCTGAATATAGAAGAATTTACAATACTTAATTACAAGGGTATTGAGCTAACAAACATATGTCCACCAACTTGAGTTGTCGAGAAAATTCGAGAAGCATGTAGAAGATTATTAATAGGGTATCACATTAATGTAGATGACGAGTTTTACACAGTTCGGATCTTCTATTGCCAAAGCGTGTAGCATCTTCTATTGCATTAATAGATTAACGACACGTGGCATGATCAATGATTCAGAATTTAAGATGTATTTAAGCAAAATATATACCCTAATTCTTGAAAAATCTAAACCCTAGAACTTGCCACGTGTCGCTCATCTAACTGTAGCACGTGCCATTATTGCTCCAACTCCATTAATCTAAATTCAAAAAGGCCTCTTGACATGCTTAAAATCCAAAGAATGAACACAATCAACCCTAATCCTACTCCTATACGCATTCATCGTCTTCAACAACTCCGTCGCCTTCTCCTTCGTCTTCTCATCGCCGCCGATCTGCAACACCAGCAGCACCTTCTCAAACGCCCCCGCTCCCATCGCTTCCGCCACCGCCCTCTCTCCTCCACCCCCTTCGCTCCTCACAACCTTGGACAGAATCGAAACCGAGAACTCCGTCGCCATGTCCGAAACTCGCAGCAGCTTCTTCACCAGTACCGGAATCATCAGAGCATTCTCTCCCCCCCTCTCTCTCGCCTCACCATAGCTGCACATCCCGTCCAAAACGCCCAGCGCCTTCTCGCACGTGCTCCTCTCCGAATCCACCGCCATTTCCACAAGGGTTTCGACCAACCCCATTTCCGTTAATCTCGCCGCGATCGCTTTCTTAATCGGCGGATCAAGCTCTGATGGCTGTACTAGATAATACATTGACAGCAACGAAGCTTTTGTTGCAGTGGGGCAAATCGGCTCCTTTATCAGCTTCATCAACGCTTCTAGAGCGCCGTCGATCTTCGCCACGTCGTCAACATTATCCTGATCGGACGACAGAACCGATCGCAACGCTAATGCTGCATTCCTCCTTCCGGCCGAATTCCCGAACCTCAGAAACCATACGATTTTCTGCAGAGACGGCGGCGACGAGAGACTCCGGCTAGCCTCCGCCTCGAGAATCGGCGTCAGCATCACCAGAGCCGACAAGATCTCTTCCAACGCAGCGAAACCGCTCTCGTCTCCCGAGAAGGCTTCGAAGGCGGCGGAGAGGACTCCGCCGGCGCCGATGGAGACGAAGCACCGTCTGTTCCTGTCGCTCTCTTTCGCCGATTCCTTCATCTTCGCCGCCACCTCGCGGCATTTGTTCCCGTCGCCACGTTGCGCGGCGTCCTCGATCCATGCGAGGATCTCCGAAGCCTCGTGCGAGGTGATCGGAGTCCGCGGCGTCGGGATCCTCTCGACGCCGTGGGAGCGGCACCAGTCTTGGATAAGCTTGCGAATGGCGTGGTTGGGGACCGGGTCGAGGTTGGTCAAGAACCGGTTCGTTAACGGGCAGGTCGAGTTGCCGGATTCGAGCCACGTCTCGATGCTCTGACGGTCGTAGGTGGCGCCGGTGGTCAGCGTCACCGGATCTTTCATGAGCTGGAGTGAGATAGGACAGAGAAAGTGGTTGGGGATGGCGAGCTCCGCCGCGCCGCCTCCGTCGGAGTTCGGGTTCTTGGCGCTGCGGCGCGCTGCTCGTCGCCTTCTCCATGAGCTGATCATAGTTTGAATAGATGAAAGTAATTAGGCAATGAAATCTGTATTCTGAAATTTAAGAACGAAGTAATTTGTTATTTTTATTTTATTTTGTTTATGTAAGTTTGTTAACTGAAACGCGCATATATATGTTGAGACCCGGTCGAAACGCGGCTCAAAAATTTGAAATAAAATAGAAAGTTTCAACACATGGAATGGAATTATCGTGTGTAGTACGAGGAGACATACGACTAAAAACGAGAGGTTTGAATATTTTGATTCGGTAAAACGGGAAGAAATCAATATGAATGGAAAAGGTCATCAGCAAAAATCTATTAGTCAAAGGTTGGACCGGACCGGAAGAGGTCAACGAGCCGGTGGACCGACCGACTAACTGGAGACGTTCGTAAATTGATATTATTAATTCACTAGCAATTAGGGATGTAAATGTCAATTAATTTAGAGCTAATTGTACCCATATATTTATTGTTATTTTAGGAAATGAGATTAATAATTGAGATAAGACTAAAATGGAAAATTATATTATATTGAAATGGAATTAGTATTTAATACTCGCAGATACAAATATAAATATTATTTATTATTTATTTAGTTTGTGGATATGAGTATGAATAATTGTTATTCTTATCCGCGAAATCCGTATATATTCGCAAAAAATACATAGATTATCTGCAAATTATCCATATATAGTAGTAGTAGTATTTAATTATTTTATGTTAGTTATTTTTTTGAATGAATGTTAATAAATGTTAAAAATATATTATTATTTATTTTATTTTAATTAGGAAAGAAATCTGGAGATCTCATTCTTGTCTTTCTATTTTCTTCTCATTTTTCTTTTCATTTAGACTGCCCCCAGTCGGGGCGTTTTGACGGGACTCAACCGGGGGAGTCTCGGGGACGGAGGGTGGGGCGCTATTGGAAGGTGCATGTGTGGGGGACGGGGAACAGCAGAAAAGACGGAGGATCGCCTTGGGACGGAGGGTGACGACGCATGAGACACACTCCTTTTCTCTTCCTTTTCCTTTTTGTTCTTTTTTTTTCATTTTTCATTTATTATTATTAAAGGAATAAAATAATAATAATAAATGAGGAAAGTCCTGGGCTGAGACTCACCGGAAAAGGGATGAGAATCCTTTAAATGGATGACACTATTGGGAGTAGTCTTAAAAGAAATCCTAGCCACGCTTCTTATTCAATTGTTGAGTTGGAATGATGCATGCACTCTTATTTAGATTTGAAATTTGAATTGTAATTGAAATTGAAATTTATTGAAAATTGAATGTGGATTAATATTTATGGATTTGATTTTTGTTAAATTTGAATATTAAACTTGTTTTATGAATTTAATTATGGTAGTCAACGGGTAGTGTGTTCGCGGATACCCAACGGACGATAGGTATCCGTGGGTGGCCGATTGCACATGTCGTGGGTATAACAGATACGAGTATAAGTATCACTTTTGTTCGCAAGTATAAATATAGATAGTTACTATCCGTACTCATCGTATCTGATTGTCATCCCTACCAACAATTAATTAGTATCTATGAAATTGCATTAAAAATAAAAAATCTTTATTAAAATTGAAAAGTTACAACTTGGTATAGAATTAATTCCACGAAATAGCACCGGAATCAAATCGTAAGTGGAAAGATGGCAAAAATTCGCCTTTAAATTAGCCGACCGAGTTACTCCAATTGCTTTCATTTTACTAAATTGTTAAATTTTTATGAGTTCGATTAGCAATAAATATATTATAAAATCATTTTCATTATCATATTCCCTAACGTTGTTTCCAATTAGTTTTAAAGTTTTGGCAAATTATTTGATTTTTTTCCTAGTTTTTTCGCTAAGCATATAGTAGTACTATACTTTATTCACAATTTCTTTGGTCTTACCCTTATTTTGACTTCAATACTTTTATTTTACAAATACTAGTATTTTTTTTTGGTTCGCTTTTATTATAAATTATGTTGTTTCATAATTTGGGGGAATGTTTGTGGAGAAATATTCCATGTGAGTAAGGGATGTGTAAACACGAAACTAAACGCGGAAGCCATGATAAATAAACTTTCAACG